>JAUUEB010473238.1:0-11495 GCA_032362205.1 Clione limacina | reverse complement strand
AATAAATGATGACGAACAAATCAGAGGATAACGGGGGCGGGCTAAAATAAATAACGAATTCCGCTTGGATTTATTGAAGGTATTATCTAAAGCGTGTATCTAAAGATATTATTCACGGGCGAGTGTAACGTATTAACAGCTTCTTAATTTTTTCATGATGGAATATTTAGCAATCATTATAAACATAATAATGTGTAATGATTATTGGTCAAGGTAACGAATTTCAACGAAATAGCCAAATACCGATTGCTAGAGTTATGAAAGAACACGTGATCTAATATTGAACTAAGTAATTGAAGCCCCATGTTTTTTTTTCATAACTAAGTTAACTAAATACCTCGTAACGATGATTGACAATTTTAAGTTATCATAGTGGTTAAAAACCAATTTTTGTTATGTATGATAAATAGAGTTTGAGCAAAACAATGACAGGCATTTTGAAGAAATAAACATAAAAATAAGTGTGTTATAAGCTATTACAAAGCTAATGCCTTGGTTCTTGTCGTGTGAGATGTCATTACGAACTTTTTTAGTTGTACAGAGAATGTGTTTCGTGATCCTTTTTTGGGTACGTCATTTCCATTCTCCCTAAATGCAATTTTCCGTCGCAACACCTTCACCTTTCTTTACCGATTTTCCTTATTGCAGTCAGATGTTATGTATTATAGCATTATGTATATCTCTGCTATAATGGGGGGAACCAGCACAGTCAATAGGGTGTACATATAATAATTCCTTGTTTGAGAAGACGTTCTCTTCTATATCTTTGGAAAAGATAAGTTGGCTTTCCGAAAAACAAAACTGCATTCAGTATCTCAAAGAAAGCTATGGTTATGTAACATTAATAACAGTCCCAACACTTATGGTCATCTTAAGTTAACAAGACACACTTTCTATTAAGTATTTTTATACGGAACAAGACAAACTTTCCATTGAATCTGTTTCCTAGGTAACAAGATACTTTTTATTAAGAATGTTTACTGGGAAAAGAAATAATTATCTATTGAGTATGGTCCCTCGGGAACAAGACAAACGTTTCATTAAGTATGTTTACTAAGGAGAAAGATAAACTTTATATCAAGTATGTTTAATATGAATCAGGACAAACACTATCTATAAAGTTTGTTTCCTAGAAAACAAGGAAATAAAACCCACCACTTGGGTATGAATCTACTTTCTATTTACATTAACGAAGCCCTAATATATATTGATTCTCTAGAGATACTTTCCAAGGACAAACTTGAATAATCCCTGTACAGACGAAAGCAATTCACTGCCTAATAGATTCCGTCTCCACATCACACTATGAGATATAAATCAATTGTCATAGGGGAAACACATTTCCTTACAAATCAAAGAAAATAAAAAAGAGATTTTATAGTGTTTTGCTTGTTTTATGTTCCTCGAAACCGTGTATCAAATACAATAAATTATTGTTGAAAGAGCTCCTATAAGTAAGACATTGAGACATTCTGAACATTTAATTTTTTTAGTTTTAGACTTTTAGTTGTTCACATGTTTCTTAAAACGATTCTGTATGTTCATTTATAAACGATTTGAATTATAAGATATGAACTTTTGTTGTTGTCATATTCATAGTGATTCGTGTAAAAAAACACCATTCATTTAATCAAACATGTTTTAAATAATGCTCATAAACATAATTAAAACATTTGGCTTTCCCGTGTCATAATTCTAGTTGTTCTCTTTTAAATAGTTCTGATTAAAAAATTGGAATATCATAATTAAATTATGTAAAAAATGTTTATTTTTCATAGAATGGCGCTTCTTTGTTTTTGATTTACTGTTTTGGTAGTCATGATTATAGACTTATGTTATACAGAGTTAAGGTTAAAAGTTAATTGCATACAAGGTTTTTGCTACGTGTTCTAAGAGTTTGATAGTTTTATTCTATGTATTCTAATGAACACGTTATGTTTCAAACATTCTTTTATATGCGTAGATACTTCAAAAGAGACTAGGTAAACATGAATAGAAAACGTGATGAAAATTCCACGCTGGCAAAGGGGTTTCCTGACACAAACATTATATTTGTTCCAGCCCTTGAAAATGTCTACAAATCTATCAACTTTAAAAAAATAAATATGCAAAAAATAAACATAGAACTATATTCACATCTTCAATCCTGAATCCAAACTTGTCTGTAACAGAAACAGGAAATAAAAATGATTAACGTCTCGTAAAGATAACAATGATAAGCATACACAAGGGATAACCATTTTGAACATTTTACATCTCTCTTCTTGGGGAGAAAAGAAAACGTGAGAACATTTGTCATGAAAATCAAACTTTTGACCCTCATCATCAATATTCACTAATATGCAAATTGCTTATTAGCATATTTTTTTCATTTGTACAAATAAAATTCAATTCAATATATTTTTGATGCAAACTTGCTCCTCTAACGCTTTTCTAGTTTAACAAAAAACGCCCATAATATGCTCGAAAAAAGAGGATTGCTGTTGATTTGATCGATTGCCGCCTTGTAAACCAACTTTCTGTGGGAAAACAACTGGGGGTCTGGGTGATGGGCTACAAGATTAAAGTAAAACATATGTTTTAACAAACGGGTAAGCCTGACAGCTGTCTGTTATAAAAGCTAGATTTATATACATCTTTTTAAAAGAAATAACCTTTTAAGGCTACTTCGTTTCCCGTAACCTTGAACAAATAATACAATGATTTATTATGTAACCTAAGATTATATCCCTTTGTTTGCGTCTGGGTAAATAAAATTCCTCAGTACCCGACGGCATTGACATATAAAAATTATACTATTTTTCAACTTTGTCCTTCAAACAATAGTTACACTTTTTAGGAGTGGTTTTAGCTTTCAGTTTGTCCTCCCTCTGGGCAAAGAGGAGCAACAACATTCTCATCGCAAAACATGTGTTAACCAAACCTAGAACGCAAAAAGCAGTACGCTAACGCACAATTTAGTCAACAATAAGAACTTACTGCGTTCATTGTATATCGAAAAGAGAGAGAGAGAGAGAAATAGAGTTCTCAGTTGAATCATGTTTAATTGTTTTATTTTAACTGTGTGTTTTTTTGCTTTCCTGTGGCTCGTCAAATTTTAATACACATAAAAGTCTCAGTCATTTTGGTTATTTTTACATATTCAGCTATCGGTATAACACTTTATTGGTCAGAAAAATGAATACAAAACTGACTTAAATATAACAAAATATTGGATCACTATCCTTGTCCCTTTTGTCGGTCATTACCAAGGTTCCTGCTTTCGGTGACAAGTGTTCATTGTAGGCTACAAGCCATATATTACAACATGGGGTGGCGTTATTGTCATTGTCCGCCCAAATAAGAATATATTGAAGAAGAATGATTCTTTGAAAGTATGAACTATATTCACTGCAAAGTGTGATTATATTTTTTGCATAATTTATTCACAATTAGGTTTAAAAAATATGTGCTAATACTAACGTTTTTGAATATTTTTTTTTAATTTAACGTTCTGTTGCCTATAAAGGTATGCAGTTTATTATGATGATATATATTATTTCAGCCTTGATTATTATTTCCCTAAAGACAAGATCTTTTATTTTTTGAATAATTTGAATAATTTGCCGATTTCGGTTTCTCTTATATTTCCAATATCTGACTAATGACAGTTTACTGAATGTTTTCATTACAAAATATGTTTATCTTTTACGAGAATTGGCTTACTACATAAAAAACTGTCCATCAATAAATATGTCAGTCTCAATGTATCAATCTGAGCAGTCCAGTAACGGTATTACAAACTGATGAATACCACTCCTGTAGTTTTTTCTTTTAAGAGGCTTGCTCGAATATATTATCGATTTTCTTTTATTCTTCATCTTCTTTTTCATGTTTCCGTTATACAACTAGCAGGGTCTTATCTATAAAAAACAGATTTGAATTCATAGAATTATACTTTTAATGTGCTGCATTGTGTTTGAGAAAAATCATATTTCTTATTTAAATGTTTAATCTTAAGTTATTTCAGCCATTTTACCCTCAATATGAATACTCAAAATAGAACATAAACTTAAAACAGAGAGCAGAAAATCGACAAAAAAGGGCAACGAGTAAACATAAGGCATTAAATATAACTGTGTATGATCGTAACTACAGTGAATACATCAACAAAGGTCAAGACGTTAACCTGAAGGTTCAGAGATCGTAGAAGCAATTAGCGTTTCACTTACAACGTCTAAGCCTGCATTGGATTTATTTGAGGCGTCTTAATCTATAAACTTATCATTGAAGAGTGTATTACAAGATTGTAAAGATAACAGTTTTTGTGATATAAAATAATACCTTTGTTTATGCTGTCTTTAATCATTAACTGTGTTATTACAAGCCTAAATTAAAAACAAAGATATTTAAAAAGACAATACATCACACAGTCTATAATCTCAAGTATAAAAACTACTTCAATATAGACAATATCATCAAGAATTATGTTGAACGCGCAACAAACATCGTTTCTAGAATATTCCTTTTCAATAATTTTGAGCTCACATACATTATTTCAAGAAGCATTTAAAGTTAAATTATGAAAAAAACAACATTATCTGTTATAAATCCATTTAATAACCCCTTTGTTAAAGTAGCACATCTGTAGTGTATTTTTTCTCCGTTCTTAAAATGTCTCCTTCAGTCATAGTTGATGCTCCCAGTATGTTTCCGATAAACAATAACCACCAAGACTCCTAGTATACATACGACCTAACAGACAAATGTACAAAACTATTGAAAAAACGCAATATACAACTGATTGAATTCATCAATCATCAAACTCATTTCCCTAATGGTGAATGCAAATATGACGATAAAGAGGTTAACATAAACTATATATGCATTTGACAAGAAACATGCTTATATGTTAACCGCGTCTTGCTTGGAGTCTTGTTATGTAAACATTTCTTTACACTCGATGTTTATCATAGATAGTTAATTATAATTATTATATTATTTCAAACTGAGAATATCATTTCATTTTAATTATAATTATTATATTATTTCAAACTGAGAATATCATTTCATCTTTGTACTAACTGTATCAAAATGTCTAGAATAATTATTTCGTTGTATTGTGGAGTTATCAAGTATTCCGTTTTTTTAGTAGAAGCCATTACATACAACAATCACTAACGACTTGACAGAATGTGTTAGGACAGAATGTGTTATATAAAACGTCGGTGTAAAACAAGAAACTATGATTCTGGTTCAAATAATCTCACTTCAAACTGTCATTCTAGCAAAAATTCGGAAAATATCAATACTTTTTTCAATTTATTTATGCATTGATGAACCCTTACTGTAAATTTACACAAAAATTGTAATAATTGTATTTATAATGTATACGCCTAGTGTATAGGTACTTTCTGTACTTAGTTGAAAACCGAAAACGTACATGACTGTGTATCTCCATTAAGCATGCCAGGGCTACAATAGATTTGTGTGCATTGAGCCAGTCTATGGGTCTTGAAATTCTAAATCTTGTTATAGGATGTCATCATTACCATTTATGTTTACATCACAATCCATCTCCAGCCTTCTTTTCATTGTCATCTCACAAGTAGTAACAAAGTATTTATAAAATAGCTTAACTGATTTCCATCCATATTTTCTTCATGATACAAGATCCTGAACAACCTACTTCCTTTTTTAAAGGGGTTCTTCTTCAAAGCAACTGTTGAGCCAATCCTCGTTTATGGCTCCACAGTCTGGACACTCACAAGACGCATGTAAACATTTTCTCCTATCATTAAATTATAGAATTAATAGTCACAATCGATACATTTTTAACATATCTCAAAGTTTAGTTATTGGTGCGGAGTATTGCTTGGCATGACAGTAAGACTTTAGAATTTGTTTTTTAGTAAGACTGAGAATTTAATCAAGATATCGAAGTATTAAGAAGGGATGAACTTCGGGTATCCTTGACGAGTCGTCCATGCACACCGAGCTAGTCATAGTTTCTCATTCTTCATTACACGTGTTGTCTGGTTGGGTTAGAAAAAGGTAAATTGCATAGATAATGTACAAGTCTTGAGCAATACAGGAGAACGACTGGCATTTTATAACTCATTAGAAGTACATGTCATGTATAAAGGGATGTGTACAGTCATATAGTTCTAAAATAAAAGAATATATGAATTGTTCCAGCTCATAGAACGCTCATTATGTCTCATGTTAAGGGCTACCTTTAATATTTTGTTTTATATCCGAATACGATTAGTCTGTGAAACAAACGTTTGTAAATGCTAGACTAGTAAAAACGACTAGTAGAGCTATGATTATTCATTTAATAGTAAAGCTAGGATAGTATAGAAGAGACGAGTAGAGCTTTGGTAGTCTTAAATAGATACGTTTGAAGCGATTACTAACCGACATATTGGGCAGGAAAAATGTCATAGAAGAACCTTCTTAAACAGTTTTGAGTTATATGCTAAAGGAGGGAACATTACAAAAAGAAAGAAAAATTGCAACCAGGCAAAAATCGACCTTACTACGATCAAGATAATCACGATTAATGACAAGGAAAACTGAATTGAAAAGGTAACGGTTAAGTTGCCAGAGAGGCAACTGGAAATTCAACGGTCGGGAGATTTGAAAGTATACCGTCACTTGACCGAATCATTGTAACACATATTGCACTCCTACTGACTGAACTATCTACACTTAAGTAACATTTGAGCCAAACTGTATTGCTTAGTTTGTAACCATCAGTCTCTTATGCTCCCACTATTTGTTCTTTATTCATATATACCGCTTGAATGAACAAAAACGCATCATAAAACAATTCATTCGTGTTTGTTTCGGTTTTTAGTTTTTACTATTTAGCAGAGAAACTAAATGAAATAAAAGATAATTGATAGATCTTCATGCAACCTTGCAGGGTAATTGATTTAATTATATCTCATAAAACAAATGTATACATTCCATAGAAAGATAAGTTCGTGGCATTTTAAATATCTTTCTCTGGTTTTTGATAACCATTTTAGCCATTTAATTTATTGGCCATTGTGAGCATTTGTTCAAGTCTCTTAGGGTAATCACAAAGGTGTGTTTATTAGTTTACTAAAAAGAGGACCGGTTGTGTCATGTGGGGTGCAATCAAACGTCTTAGCTATGCTAAAGGGATTTTACTTTTATAAACCTCTTTTAGAATAGCATGCTTATTATTGAGTAAACTATGTCTTCCAATTGCGTCCTTCAGAATCCCTTTTCGGCAAATCCATAAATCAATCAAGTCGTAATTTAAATATGATGATATGTTTAGATAACTATTGGGTTTTTTTCAGACCATATGCATAAACTTCGTTGTAACCAAGATCATTTCAGTGTTTATATTGTATCAAGCATGTTCACAAGCTCTCAGAATTCCAAAATATTACTATGCAACTTGGTTTTTGACGAGGAATTGTCTCTTCGTAATCTGTAAAAAAAATATATGTCCACTCTTTTTTCATTAATCAGCGCAATTTAGCTGAGATCTATCCCGGGGACAATTTCAACGATTTGTTTATATTCTTGTCTTAAATGGGATCAAATAAAAGCAAACGATATGTCTGTTGAGACTTTTCTTAAGACACAGATAAATCTATTGAGGTATCGGATATACAATTCACCTCACAGGCAAATCACTCTAAATTCGGACTGAGTATGGAGAGGTAAAAAGTGGAAGGGGAAATGACGTCAGAGCAGCGCAACAAAAACATGGACAAAGACGAATAACATTGCACCAGGGACCGAAGAGGGAGTCATTGAAACTCAGAAAAAATGTCTTTAGTGCGGAATGCCTGTGTACATAATTCTGACTCTACTCATTTATCAATTCATGTCTGGGCCATCGGTCTTCGTTATTCATTCTGCGCTAGCCGTAAAGAACGTTAACATTAGCAGGCAATCAATTTAAGTCTTGGAAAATACATTAGAACCATTCTTTTGTTCGTTCGTGAGTACACCGTCGATACTGACTGGTTTACAAATCAGAATATTTTAGGTCTGGCTGAAGAATAATGAGCGTCTTATATCGTGCAACGATGAAGCAAGAAAGTTAAAAGCTGTTTCTAAAACTTGTGTCTAAAGTAAGTTGCTAATACATATAAAGAAAAAAAAAGATTCTTCGTGGCTCTAAAAATGTGACAAAGTACACAACTCTTTGATGATATAACGTTTCTGTTTTATAAATGTAAGGTCTCCGTTTTTCTATTAAAAAAATCATTCTTAATTGATCATGATACCTTTCATGATAGCTTTAAATAAATTAAAGCGATGAGGTCAACATTCTTTTTCCATCAAATACCATATTTAAAGACAAACTCAGAACCAAATTATCTTGCCCATTGTTAGCTACAGACCGTGAGTAATTTGTCATAATAATAACAAATGTTAAAAACTCTTGTAGCCTATTCAAATAATGATGATTATATTTCTTTAACAATGCAACTGATAATAAGTTTGTATATTTATAAGTGCCACGAATTATTTCAATTACGAAAGGCATGATATAACATTTCTTAAATGTAATACATTTTACAGGCATAATTCATTTAATAGCAGATCGTTTTCCATTCTAGAAATTTGAGCGTAACCATTGACAGGATAATGACATGAAATGTAGTTTTATTATTTTAACTTCCTTATAGCAAAGAAATTAATTTCTATATAATGACATAAAAAACTAAATATCCATGATGGGAGTAATATATCTGATAGGGCAAATACATAATTGTGATTTACCCAGGGGTCTATTTTTCATCTTTAAATTTGTTATTGTAGATACATAATTAATCTCAGTATTGTTTGTTATGTTTATGTTATAACCATCAAATATGATATTCCAATTTTTGAATCAGAACTATTTAAAAGAGAACAGCGTAGAAATATGACACGAAAAAGGCAAATGTTTTAAATAATGTTTATCAGCCATATGTTAAACATGTTTGATTAAATGAATGGTTTTTATTGAATGAATCGCTATGAAAATGGTAACGAAAAAATATCATATCTCATAATTTAAATCGTTAATAAATGAACATACAGAATCGTTTTACGAAACATGTGAACGTCATACATCTTAGAGTCTAAAACCAAAAAAAATAAAATGTTCAGAATGTCACCATGTCTTACTTTTTAGGAGCCCTTTTAACAATAATTTATTTGATACAGGGTGTCGAGTAACATACAAGCAAAGCACTATAACATCTCTTTTTTATCCTCTTTGATTTGTAAGGAAATGTGTTTCCCCAATGAAAATTGATTTATGTCTTATAGTGTGATGTAGAGACTTAAGCTATTAGGTGGTGAATTGCTTTCCTCTGTACAAAGAATCTTCAAATTTGTCCTTGGAAATTATCTCTGGAGAATCAATATAGAATAGGGTTTCGTTCATGTACATTGGAATTAGATTAACATCCACGTGGTGTTTTTTTCCTTGTTATCTAGGAAACATACTTCATAGATAGTTTGTCTTGACTCCTAGGAAACATACTTGATAGAAATTTAGTCTTTTTCCTTAGTAAACATAATTGATATAAAGTCTGTCTTGTTCCCTGGAACCATACTCAATAGAAAGCTTTTACTATGTAACACTTCCCCGTAAATAATATCTTTAGATACACGCCTTCGATAATACCTTCAATAAATCCAAGCAGAATTGGTTACTTATTTTAGCCCGCCCCCGTAATCCTCTAATTTGTTCGTCATCATTTTTTTTAGCCCGGAGGTGAATCTTTGCCCAGGTGCTCATTTCGAATAAAAACCGACATTACCCAGATAAGACAAGTGGTCAAACATATTTTAGTTATCACCAACGATGCTTTGGTAATATCAACGTGTTAAAATACACTTTTGCCCTTCCCACACAAATTTAATAAACGTAGCTTCTAATAGACATTTCTAACACAAGACTATATTTCAGTCGTCTATTTGAAGAACCACAAGAGATTCAAAGAGCTTTTCCTTTATGTGGTTTTTAAAGATACGTTTAATACTAGTTATAGAGCCCACGGCGTCATTCGAGTGTCAATAGTTTTGAAGTAAGTGTTGAACTATTTGGTTATGCCTTTAGCTTTTTCCGCGATTCCTTATTATTCTCGTATAGTAAAGTATTACATGACACGATTCTTTATACGACATAACTAAGTCAAAAACTATAGCTAGATATAATATAAATTAATTACGACTGAGATAGAAATCTAACGAAAAATAGAATGTAATAAGCTAATGAAACAACCCCCAAGTGACGATGATTGCCTACAATCAAAGAATCAAATCAAGAGGGGAAGCATTCCAAGGACGAACTCGTGATAACAGGATTTTGTGTCCGATTTTAGAACTTATTTTCCTAATTCTTTTGAGTGCACGTTTTAGAAATGTCTATTATTGTATTAACTGGTCAGACGAGCCCATGCTATTGTATCTTTCTCATTATTTTATCCACTCTCTGAAAGGTTCATTTCCTCTTATTGACTGTGTCGTAAAATTGCTGTATTGAAACTCGTGGTCACTTCACTTCATTGGGTTCTTTTAACTCAATTTTGATGCTTGCATTACATCATAGTTCATAGGTTTTCAAACAAGTGGGGAAATACTAAGGTATCACTATCAAGTGATTAAAACCCCAAAACACATATGTATGAAATCCGAAAATCGAATATATATTTAAATAGCAATATCAGAGATGAAGTACGAGAATGTTTATCAACCTAATGAAGTTAACATTACATCATTTTAAAATGAGAGACCGCGGCTTTAACATCAAAATAGTTACCCATTACTGAGTAAAAGACAGTGCATCGATGACGAAAGCCTTGGGATAAAATATAATACTTTTTATCTCAACAATGGCATGCGCCAAGGCTCGGTTAAATGTCAGAGTGTACTCTTACAAGGGGCCTAAAGTCCTCTGGGAAATTCAGTGCTCAATGTATTAACATTTCAAGAAAATCAATATACCTAAGGGGTCTGTGTGTCGAAGTGCTCGTAGTTATTGTGAGACATTTCATTTTATCTAGACCCTAGAACATCATGATGTAAAAATTTGACTAAAATATAATTTTATACCCACCAATTTAATGAAGCCGATTTACGGATGATATATTGTAGTTCATACTTTTTAAAGATAGTCTAAAATGTATTCAGAACATTCATGTTTGGTTAGTTTTGTAGTGATCGGAATTGATAATTCGTAGTTTTAAATACCAAAACATATCATTTTCTTAGATAGTCTATTAAGTTAATCGAAATATCTGTACGTTGCAAATCTTGTCAGCGAAATGTAAACCTAGTTTAAATAAAAACCAAAAGCCAATATTGTATTCCATTTTTATTCATAACCATGTTTTGCGTAATCCATTATCGTATTATTACCATTACGAACTTGCGTTCCACATATTGTCTTATCTACTTCTGTGCTGTTGTTAAAGTGTTGTATTTTTTTTTACTCAAGCATTGAATTTCAAATCTGAATTTCGTTA
>JAUUEB010473227.1:0-11495 GCA_032362205.1 Clione limacina | reverse complement strand
AGGTGATAATTTTATTTCCAAAACATCAAATATTTATTTTACTCTAATATCTAAAGTACTTGACCGAATATAGCCGATTTTGGTATGCACAAGTTGATGTTCTTGGGTAAATTAATAATATGTTATTAGAATTAAGAAATATGCATTTTGATTGCCGATATAATTTGATCTACCAAACGTTACACATGTGCCCTAGGCGTTCAACGGTCCGTGGCTAAGCCTTTTGTTCAGTGACAATAACAATGATCTTTGACGAAGACATTGGGCTATCGTCTACTCGAGTGAGCGATGTTTATGGCATAGCTATCTGAATTTAAAACGTCTTCAATTAGATGATAATATATATGAAACAATCATAATTGCTTCATTAAATCCAAAATATTTGCATTTTCATATTTTTTAGCCCATCACAATCTATGATATGTTTGCTATCCTATGTTTAAATTACGGAAAAATCCACCAAGAGACTTCGGAGCTTGTCGAAGTGCAAGAAAGTAACCAAGCAAGCATACGATTCAGTGTATATTGTTAAGATGATAAATACCATCCTGGTCGTAACCCTTTTAAATTGATGCCATCAGGGGTAAGGTACAGGTCTATCCGTACTAGAACCAACAGATTATATTATAGCTTTTTTCCATCGGCAATACGTTCAATGAATACCAACAGATAAGTGAGTCTTTTCCCTTGATCTCCTTTCTTGGGGTTTGGGTTGCCGATAACCGAGGATGCACCTGGTAGCGACCTATCCCTCTTCATTTTGACTGAATTATGTGACATTTTTTTGATTGGTATACTGCCTTCTTATATTGCTTTTATAGTTGTGGCCGACACCCGGCTCAGGATTCTGGCATTGGAGGGTCCGGGGCGAACAAATAAGGCCCCCGGCGAATCCATGTGACTGGGCATGGTACTGACCACAGCTAGTCATCTACACCTCTCTTTTCTTGCACTGACTTTTTTTACACACTTAAAATGTACTATTTAAAATGTTAACGCCCCCCCCCCCTTACTTCCTGGTGTCACTTCGGATTGATTACGTAATCCTAAGCAAAACCAGTTAACGGTTTATCCTTGATAAATTTCGCTTTCTCTGCGACTTCAAATTAATGAAAGTATTCTTCTTGTTTTTTGCAACGCTTTGCAAATAGTACTATTTTAATGATAATACTGTATTTATGAACTTTTCATGGTGTGACTTTACCCTTTTTTTTATTCAATTTGTGTTTCAATTACTTTTTGTGTATTATTTATATGTATGGTTACATTTGTATGTGTCTATATGTTACGTTTGTATATGTTTGCTGCAGATCAGAAATAATTTCATTATGTGTTATGTATAGTATATGTATATGATAATAAACTCCTCTTAATTTATCTTATCTAGTATATTTTTTAGTTATAGTTAAGGCTGCGTTATACCAATGTATCTTTATGATTATTTTCTATTTGAGTTCAATTCAATTTATCATCGTCCTTATGTCAACCTCTTATCATCTTCCTGACATCAATGCTGTAACAGACGTAGTTCCTGATTATTTTTTATGTACCAATATTCATTCGTCTTGCGATGGATTTTTGGTGCTTTCTAGAGTTAATGTCATCATTAATTGAAAGCAAACGTAGGTCTTTTTGGGGTATCAGACTTTTGTTTGTCAAAAATATGTTTTTGTTGATCTTAATCTATGTTTGTGACACCTTTGGGTTTTTTTATCAGCAAACTCATTCTTTTACGTCATCTCACAAAATGCATGTTCTTGCTGACACGAAAACAGTTTTTTCTTCACATAAACAAATTATACTTGCTTTTTTATTTTGTCATTCATTTTGTTTAAAAAAACGCTTTTCTTGACACCGGTTTAATGACCATCATATTGAGTGAGTGGATAAGTGGGTGACAGCGTGAGTGTGTAAATGAGCGAATAAGTGAATGAGTGAATGAGTGAGTAAATGAACGAGTGACTGAGTGAGTGAGTAAGTGAATGATTTAGTGAGTGAGTGAGTGAGTGAGTGAGTGAGTGAGTTAGTAAGTAAGTAAGTGACTGAGTGAGTGGGTGAGTGAGTGTATGAGTGAGTGAGTGAAAGAGTGAGTGGATGAGTGAGTGAATGAGAGAGTGAGTGAGTGAGTGAAAGAGAGGGTCATTCTTTCAGTGAGTTAGTACGTAATAGAGTCAAGAAGTGTAGACATTTAGCTTATTTCGTAACACATGAATTAGTATATGAATGCACGTCCTTCAAAAGCAATGAGTGAAGTCCACTGGAGAAAAGCATCATTTGTAAACGTCGGACTCGAACTCAGGTTCTCTTGCACGTGACAAGTACCCAGCCCCAAGGCTACCAAACCTTGTGTAATAAAATATCCTTAACTGTACGTTAGTATGCCCGATAACGTTTATTCAAACCGGGAACGTGCTGCAAGAAGGATGGTCTAAAATGTTTTCCATAACGCACCATATTGTCTACCAGTTAAGCAACATTATGTTGCATGACGTGTTCTGAAAAAAGATTATAATTATTGTCCTTATTTTTTCAATTCAAGGATGTATATCGATTAAGCAGTTAAAACACAACAATTCAGGCATTGCGAGTTTAATCAAGCGTTTATATTTAAGAAGGATCTTTTTTTAATAATTGACAATTCATTAACATTTTTGATAAAGTGTTATATGTTTATGTTTGTGCATGTCTTCATGGCCAACCCAAGCACTGTATGTGATTGGTAACTAGCATCCACGTTGTCAACTTGTTAATTGAATCAAATTCTTATATCAACAGTTGTTCGTTTGTTCAGCTTGTCGTCTGTAAAAGAGTGTGATCTTTCACGTTAACACTATTTATCTGTGAACATCCAAAACAATATAGTTTACATCTTGAGGCAACAAAAAATTGCCAGTGGGTAGTCTAATCTGATGCCATTCGAATCAATGTGTTTATAATATATCTGTCCAACATGTATTGACTAGCTCAAGCAGTGTCTCCCACTTGTTAACTATTTTCTAGCTTCAGTTAAAGTCCAGGTTGCGACAACTTTTTCTTAAATAACCAAACAATCACGTCTCTATATCTGATCACCCATAACTCAGAATTTGATTTAAAGCAATTGCCCAAAACTTGGATATTGATTGACAATGATTACCGCTCTCCTCGTCGTTGCTAGTTTATATTAGGAACATTAAATGTACGTACAGAGCATCATGGTGCCTGAGGTATGCAAATTATTTACAATTGTTTTCTTATGACGATGGCATTTTTAAAAAATAGGCAGCCTACTAAAGTATTAATGGATATTCGTCGCATATAACTAACACACGTACTTTTTAAGATGATTAACGAGCTTGCGTACAATGTAACTATAACATACCATTTCTTAGTTATGTATTGTAATTTTGTATTTACCCGTAAACTACTTAAACGTGTAACACATGTTTTCGTTTTTTAATGTTAAAGCCTATTGTATATAGTTAAGATTGGTATCTTATAACACAGTTTTTCTGCCCTATGTTATTGACCAAGGATAAAAAGCAATATATTTACAAAAGCTAACACAGAAAAACATACCGAATGGCAACTATATTTATTCAGAACCGTAGATCAGACATCAGACACTTTGCGTTAGCTCTGTGTTATGATGATGAAAACATCCACTCGATAAATTCCCTTTGCCAATTTCATTTTGAAAAATCAGACAAAAAGATGCAGACTCAATACATCATAAAATAAAGGCGAGAAAAATCACGTCTGTATCGAACAACAAAATAATGAAACTCACATCGACCAATTCACAACGTAATTTAAAGATGCAAAATCATCGAGCTCATGACAGATGAGCCGACATAAGATAGAAACGTCAAGTGCAAAATCTCAAATATATTGTTGATCATGCAACTCAAAGATATACAATTCATGTAAAGACTCAGACAATACCATTGTAAGATATATTAATCATCTAGACTGTCATTTATAAACCACCTCAAAAGCTGTTTGTAGCAAGCCATATTACTCTTGATTATTGAAAACTGCGACTGGTTTAATAATAAGAATTAACACTGAATACATACTTTTAGAAGGAACTCGATTATACTGTATGTAGTATATAACGATTGTTTAAAAAAAATTAAATCGATAAATGCCAGCAAGGTTGAGATCAAGTTGATATAGCAATTATATAAAAAGTGCAAGTGTCATCTCTTATTTCTTATGAATTATTTTGGCTCGTAGCCGAAAAGGAAATTGAATAATCATTTCTTTTCATGCATTGATCTATCATTTTCAGGATATTCGCTTTTTAAAAGAAGGCGCACCTGAACTATGCACTTAACAACCTTAACCAAAGATTGAGCTTTGCTTTTTCCATGGTAAGATTGTGTTTTATTCAACTATTTTATAATTTCAAAAAACGAAAGATTGTAGACAAGAGTTTGCCTGATGACGAAAACAACATTCAATAATCCGATGTCACGATATGCTGCTTATGATCACTTGAACCAAAAGTCTGCTGATTTTGTAAGCTTAGTAAGTTCGGCTCAGAGGCGATCAATATGTTTTTGCTCCAAAGTGTATTGAATTGAAAAATATATTACTGTCTGACTGTAGGTATAGCGTTAAACGATCGATGATGACGCATTTCTATTTTGTTTTGATATTATTTCTTATGTGAGAAGTGTAAACTGTGCTTTTCTACTCTTATTTGATATATAATCATACATTTGAGCATTGATAAGGACATGTAATAATGTATAACTTATAAATGTGATTTACACAATAATAACCTCAACAGGCAGTGCATAAACTCACATATACATTCAGAGTATACAAGGAATCAATAGATTAACCTTAGTAAACCTACAAAGACATTCGCTACAATGGAGACATACATGTGTATGCATCATATACAAGGAATATGCCTGTCAGGCGACTACATTAGTAAACTCACACAGCGTATAAGTCAGATACCCATGTGTACTGCTGTGTGAACAGAAGGAACACGATAGCACATTTTCGAACACACAACGCTAAGGATTGCCGGACCTTAAGTTCGACGCCAGTACCATTTGGCTATCTGCTCCATAATATCCATGCGCGAAAATAAAAGCGATAATGTGTATCCATATCATACACATATTGTAGCCAAAAACGATTAAAAGTATTGCATAATAAGTGTGTCAATCATTGAACGCTGTATTTCGATGAGATGATGACATGATGTTTATTGTTTAAAAACAAATTATTATCATGAATCTTATGATGTGTACGTAATATTAACATCCATATCAGAAGCACCAATTTATAACTTTCGATGATTAAAAACATGATACCTGGTTTAAAAATAAGTACCGCTATCCTTGATAACTTTGTTTAGTCCAGCTGTCTTGTAATTTTAGCATTCTAGTTGTTTTTGTCTTTTCTTTTTAATTAGGGTCCCTGGAATGATAAAAATTTGTAGCATAATTCTAGATGGTCGCCGTCCATGTTCGGTTTATCTCACCAAATAAGGATCTCGAAATATTTCGCATGATACCAACTGTAATTCGATATGAGGTTTTCATTTCCTAGGTCAATGTTATTTGGGGTTAATATATATTTAATTGTACAAGTTACATTTGAAGCTTTTGAGCTAGAGATATTCTTTTTGAGTTTAATTGCAAACAATAATTAATCAAGGGCATTCCACTTATCTTCACTTAGTCACTGGACACAATTTTCCTTTTATCACAAGAATATAATGTAAAATGTAGATTTGTTACTTGACTCAACAATATAATGGTGTTTACTCGTGTTCTTGCAAATCAGTCGTATAACTGCACAGCCTTCTGGTCAAACCTGTCAAATTCAGTACATTTAGAAAACAATAGACTTAAGCCATCAAGCTATTTAACGACCGCTTCATTCAGTATTTAGAAACAAGCAGTCTTCTTTAATCTATCTTAGCGTAATATTTGCTAGTTAAACAAGTATATGATGAACATTTATTTCCCCGAAGCAGTTTTTTGTCCCATGAGGAAACCTTTTATACAACGATCTTTTAGTTCATTGCATGTCGCTTCAGGGTAGCGTCAGGTGGGAACTAAGGTGTCAATACTTTCCCGAGTTAATACCGACAATAACTATTGGCGACGCGAGGTCTTGACCCACTACCTCTCATGTGAGAGTCGAGTACGCTGACCACTAGATTCTAACGCCCCTGCATTCATTGAGAATGATCCCCCGAGGAAGGTAAAAACACTAAAAGGTTCTGCGTAGATCGCAATACAATAAGATCATTGTTATTCAAACAAATATGGCTGTTATATACACAAACGTAGACACTGCTATAACCTAAACAACCACTTCTCGTTGTCAAATTATACACTGTGTTTATGAAGATGACATGCATCGCTACAAATTGTCGTCATTTTATGGGTATCTGAGACTAATTACATTCTACGGAGTCTGTGTATCTGTCATTCTTGTGCCAGAAATATTTGCTCTTGTTTCCAAAACGGATTTATGCCTACCAGACAATAAACATGATGTTGTCTGTAATCTGGAAGCATACGCATGCACGCATCTTGAATATGGACATCAATGAATAAATGAATGCTGCTGTACAAAGTGGAGGAATGACATGAGATATAGTCACACTAGGCAAAAAAAAACGTAAACGAAATAACGTAAACTATATTAACAAAAAACATAACGAAATAGATATTAGGACATATGATAAACCAAGAAACGAAGATGTGCCGTCAGCAAACTGAATTATCTTAACTTCTACATAATTAATGAAGTACTCTTTTATGTTTTCAGTTTTTTCATAAAGGTTGCAAAAACATCACTTAAAATGTAAGGATATATGGAATGTCCTTGTCAACAGCCTCTGTCAATTGGAAACCACCTAGTTACAACATTATTACTAAGACAGATAATTGTATATCATTGCATAACGTTTCCAGTTCCTAAAATCATTACCAAAGTTAAGGAAAACCAAACACTTCCTAAAAAAGGAACAGGCACCAGAATCGAAGGCCTTCTCAAAATATATCAAAAGTAGTTTTAATTGTTCTAAAGCCGTTGGTAGAACACCATATATAAATCATATATTTTCACATGTAAATATATCTAAAATAAGCCTGCCTGGTCACTACTTATTGTCACAGCTAAAATACGTGTGATTCTATTATAAATACACTAGGCTGTTATCTTTATATGAGACGTTAAACAGCGACTGAAATACGTTTTCTCTCAACAGAGAAAGTTCGTCAACAGTGAAACTATGTCACTTGTACTTGCCTCCCCTTGGAAGTCGTCTGGAGCAGAATAAGACTAATGAGTTGGGACATTCCCATTGACATAGACTGAACGATTTCAGTTTAGATATTAAGCAAAGTCTTTTTATAAATGACAGAAATGACACTTGTTATGAGCATACATAGCGGTTACGTGTCATATGTGGCACTTATAGGTGCAAAATCAGCAAAGATTTAATTTTATGTTAAGTAATCATTCTTCGTTATAAATCGGGTATGTCTCTTAACGTAGCACATATACCTGTGATTTGTTACCTGATAAATAATAGTTGTAATTTACATTTTACGGTACACGCCTGAATTATGTCTACACGTCATCTGTTGAACAAAAAAGAATGCGTCTTCTCTGATATTCACAAGCCACTGGAATATGATAGGTATACATTTAGATTTGTTTGTTAGAGAGCTAACTTGAAGGCAATGCAAACAGAGTCATATCTTCAACTGTATTTCTGCTAACTCCATTAGTTGCTGACTTTGATTATCAAACAAGTTATTCACATTAAAGAAATAAAATAAGGTAGATGAATGATATGAAATAGTTATCTATAACAATATACACATTTTAATATTCGCGTGATTGTATGCAATATAATTGTTACATATTTTGTTGTTACAAATGGAAACATTGACAAATATAATAACAGTTTTCTTTTTAATACATTTTTTCAGCAATTTTATTTCAAACACCAATTTTCTTGACCTTATTATTCGTATAAAAATATATGATTGACATTTGAATCTTATTAAGATGATGTAAAAGTGAATATGCCTAACTACACAAAGAGTTGCGTCCCCCTTGTTATTATTATATACACCTACATTTTTGCTTTCTTGATTGCTTGATTACTTGATTGCTTGCGCAATAATTCCCTAGAAAGTCTATTTGTCGGTTTTGGTGGACTTTGAACATAGGATAACAAACATACCAAAGACGGATAAAGAATAAAAAATATATGAAAAGACAGACAGACAGACAGAATGTGGTTTTTAAAATGAGGTTATTTTAAGCAAAGCGCTAAGTCCAATTACGTCTCGTGAGTGTTTGTAAAATGCAGGGGCGTTATTAGGCTTTTAAAACTGTAGGGGATATGGGCGCAAAGCTCTATTACCGAAGGCGCGAAGCGCCTGAGTTCTAATATAAGATATGTTATAATAAAACGTAAGCATTGAAATCAGATGGAGGTATTAACCTTTAGACAATTTCTTCTTGACTTCTTCTTTTTCTAATAACACTTGTGTCTTTCCATACTGTTTTTCCTTTTGTATTTCTTAAAACTGTTGGGGGTGTTGGCTCGAAACGCCATTACCAAGCGCGCGCGAAGACCTGGCACTTGGAGGTCGGTCTCTTTTTAATGTCTTTTATTTAAAAAAAAAATTGAAAACCTTAGGAGGGATTAGTTTTTGGATACTTCCTTCTTCTTCTTCTACTTTGTCTTCTTTTTAAATAATTCTTAGAGGAAGAAGTCGGGAACATTTGGGACTGTCATGATATCTTATTTTGTGTCGATTGTGAACTTAGAACCACATACTGCACCTAAGACGAGTCACATTTGTCCTAAAGAAACAAACACGGCTAATTGCAAGATATAAGTAACGACGCTAATGCAAGTAATTAATAACAAGTAAAACCATAAATAAAGCTTCATACATGTTATATTCTTCACATTATCGTTTTGGCAAGTATAGCAATTAGCATATGAAGCCAAATTATCCTTATCTCAGACGTGTCACATTTGTCTTAAGGAAACGAACGCGACTATTAACAATAGTTCAGTATTCGAGCTAATTCCATTGTTTATCAAAACAGAATACAATTAAAATGCACATACTATTAAGTATATATTAGTGTTTCTGCCAATAGTGATGGCAATTAGCATATGGAGCCAAATTTCAAGGAAACCACCTAAGTATACGACCCGTGTGTTCACATAATACCACAAGGTAATGAAAGATGACAAAGAGATATATGAAAGTAATAACTTAGAAAACAGGTGGTGTACTTAGAATCCACACCTAATAAACGTGAGAAAATTATAATTAAAACTAGATATATATTTTGTGAAGGTATTTAAGATAGGTGTGTTCATGTGAGAGAAGCTTGTCAGCATCAGTAAACACACACATATTTAAAAAAAGAAACATAATACAGAGCAACATCTCTGTGTAGAATATTCATGAAACTAAAATGTGAATCAAAATCATACACATTTTTATATGTTCAAACTATTGATCAATAAATGTATTTCTCATTGACCATTATTTATTATTATTTCATCCTTCTCTTCTAAAGATGCACCTTCTAACTCCCTTTATTATAAACTTGAAGATTGTATATAAAATGGCAATATCAATTGCACCTATGATCGTCACTAAGATTAACTCTAATTTTCTGTCCAATTCAGTTCCTCATTTTTATTGCAAATTTTTTTTTTATCCATACGATATGTGAATCGTGTTTCCTCATTTCGAAAATAAAGGAAAATGTATCAGAGTGCAGGCGATTGAGAACCTTTTACCACGTTAAACAGGTTCCTTTAATTCAACATATTATACATAAAACGCTTTACGTTGGCGTATCTGTACGATATGATCAATTCATGCCGAAGCCTTAACATGGAAACCTGATGAGCTCATGACGTTTAGCCAAAACGAAAAGAAAATGCTTAGTAAAAATCATGAAAACCTATTGATTATGACGGTCTCATTCTCAAGAGAATGAACACAGCAATATACAAAATATCCTGATACAGAAAAACAATAAATCACAGACAAAAGATCATATAGTTTTCGAGTTCGAAACATTGCGTAAAAAATGTTTTGTGTAAAAACCTGAACGAAGCCTAGAAACGGTTTTATCTCCTGAAGCTCTTGGATTCCAGACGATCCATGCAGGGTTTTATCTAATACGTTAATATCATTGCCATAGCTGATGTCTCCTGGGAAGGTAAATTTGCAATTTTTGAACATCAACGCTGAAACACAAACTCGGCAATTTTGAATTATTATACGAGGCAAAACATAATCATGTATGTCACATGAGAGTACAGTAGAAAATTGCCTTACCCGGCTACAATTTTTTCCGCGCCGATGCGCTTCTTCAGGCCGTTGCGTTGTCGACTGGTTCCCTTCCTTGTACAGCTCCCGCCCATAGCTCCCGTTACCCCTGAACTTGTGTGTCACCTGACCTTCACGGCAGCCAGCTTGTAGCGCCGCCGTTGTCTGCAAGTATTCATTAGTTCGTGGCGTTTGTTCGAAGAGTTACCTTCCCTGTTTTTCTTAATATAAAGTTTTTCCAACAGACACACGTCACATTTGTCTCCTCCCGGTTGATACTTGTGGCACTTCTTCAGTACCTCCCACTTCACATTATAAAGGAAAGTAAAAACTAACAAAATATACTTTGACGTGTGATAGACTTTAAACACAGGTGTGTCCGTATGATCAATGAATTGACAAAATATATATTTCCGATATCAGTTTAACCTAAGTGAGAAATCAGAAGCGGGTGTAGAAACATACAACAGAATCCTGGGAAAAGTTGCTATAGTAACGAACGAAAAGGTAGAAATACGGAAAAACAATAATATTAGTTTGTATAACGTATAAGAAGCACCGACTAAACTCACGACACTTGTTTTTACACACTCCGTCTGACCGAGCTGGGCGTTTGTTCAGGTGCAAGAAAACCGCCCAGCTGGAGGGTGTACAAACTTTAAAGTGAAGTGAGTATTTGCTCCTACTTACATAACCTTTCGAGGTCAAATCGATCAAAGTTCTGCAGACGTAATTAAACTAATAGTTTCTGTTTGTGAAAATTGAACACTGTGACTATAAAGTCGCAAAAGTAAGATTTGCGTAAAGTGTGGTAAACTCTTATTTCGTTATACTCACATGATCTGTTAGTGACGTCATTGATGTTTAGAATTTATAACATTTCCAGTAACATCTTCCAGTCTTTGTTTCTGTAAGTTAAACTAAGAGAAAGTCTAGATCAAGGATTCGTCATTATCTAGATATCTTTGCCATACAATCTTCAATACACTTTTGATGAACGTCTTAAAACCCAGGTGTGTTTTCATATAATATTTCTGGAGTAATCACGAACTTGACCTTGTATCGATTAATGATGAAAAATTTGACCGGTTACGGTCAGTAAAAGCCACACCGTTTAAAACCCCTGTTTTAAATACTTTTACCTCTACCAAG
>JAUUEB010473216.1:0-11495 GCA_032362205.1 Clione limacina | reverse complement strand
GACAGACAGACAGACAGACAGACAGACAGACAGACAGACAGACAGACAGACAGACGGACGGACAGACAGACAGACAGGCAGACAGACAGGCAGACAGACAGACAGACAGACAGGGCAGGCAGGCAGACAGACAGACAGACAGTTTGAAAAGAATTAGGTAGGATACGAACATCCGAACTATTTGCATTTTGACCATTCTGAGAACTTTGAATGTTGTCCTCTAAGGATAAATAAAAGTCCGTTAAGGCCATTCGGGGGAGGGGGTAATGAAACCCCTAATTCCCCTGACTATTGCCAGGATGAGTTTTTTCCAGGGAATTCACATGGTACGCATAGCGATAATCCATTTACATATAACAAACTGTTATATACATAATACTAATGCTCATAGAAAATTTGAAGTTCTGGAAAGTACGTATGATATTTCTCAAAAAATAATGCTGTTACCATATTTAGTAATATATAGTACCCGACTCAAAGATGCACACTGTACGAGAAACTTACCATTATTTTTGAGGAAGGACTTTAATATGTGTGTCGATACAACTCCTTAAAAAACTAAACTCTATCAAGTTGTGCTAAATAGGTAAGAGCTATTTAAAGCGAAGGTGGATAGGTTCTATATATTACAATGTTATATGTTAGTACCTGACTTCAAGGCTGACCACTGTTCGAGTCAAATTACTATTAAATTGTTAGTGCTAAAATTAAGGTTCAGAACACAATCTAAGGAACCTAAAAAACGAAGGCTTATTAAATTTGATACATAGAGAACAGCTGGCATTGCTAGTAAAAGTTACGACAATAACTAAATATGACTATACATGATGAGCATCTTACTTAGAAAGTTACCACTGTACAAGTCAATTTAAAATCAACAATGTTGGGCACTCTAATATATCTTAAGAACAACACACTATTAAAAATCTTCAAATACTAAATTATAATTAAGGATGCTAAATTAAGCACAGTAATTGCCAACGAAATTGGAACGGCATTTATTTATAACTATATATTACTCTATATGGTGAGCATTTAACTAAAACGCATTTCACTCACGAAAAAGTCACTGAAAATTGTTTCATCTGGTTAAGACACTTTGATCTTTTGACCGTTAAGCTCTACTTACCAAACGTTAACGATGTATGGGTATCGCAAAATTTTGTCTTATAAGACGTTTTTATAAGAAGATCACGAAAACCCCGATATAGAACAAAGAAGAGGCCAATAACCTCGTGATAAAAATCATTGGTGTCTAATCATTTGTATAAGGTCAGTACAACCTATGTCCGAAATACCTTCAAATCCGAAACATTTGCGTTTTTACGAAACAAAATGATCAAAATGATATAAAACAAGATACAAAAAGATCAACACGTCAAAACAAGCTATACAACATAAACATGTTAATGACTACGTGACGAATGGAATGAGATATTACAGCTGATTATCGATAATAACAGTCGTCCCCTGGGCTAATGATGATAAGAACAATGTAAAATTATGATTAATGATAATGAACTTCATCGGAGAGCTTGTTATTTTAAAATGAGTCACCTTCTCAGGGAGACAAAATAATTTATGAACCGAGGTCAACGAATTGCACAATATGTGAATAAGGTGAATGCCCTCAACGGTCTCCTAAAATTAGAATATCATATAATCATATATTGTTATTCTCTTAGACCCGTTGTTCCTCACTGATTGGACTTTCAGAGCCTGGATAATTAATACATGTTATCCCCTCAGTCATTTTTACTGCTGGCCAATGACATGAAAGGTCACGATACCATATATGGAGTGGACATAATTACATGTTCACCTAAAGCGATAACTCTAATAGACTTCATAGAACTAACGCGAACATTAAGACAACTCGTACGCGAAAATGTGCTTAAATCATAACCCGAGGACATGTAGTTTAAGGAGGACAAAAAAGCTTTGGGTTTACACATTCTGTTGTCGATTAATTAGTAATAAAAGGACACGTTTAGTATGAGATAGAAGGCCAAAAAGGACAGTTTTCAAACAATGGAGAAAATAATAATCTTAACTTTATTTTACTTCTTTTTCAGTCGTATCTAAACGTTTTTGGATAAATATCTGAGCATTTAAGGAATCAATTTAATTGACAATGTCGATTGTTAACTCGTTGCTTTGTTTTTAGTTATTTTTTGTCACCTCGTGGTTTTAATATTTACGTTCAATTTTTATGGAGAATTCGGAAGTTAACGATAGCTCTTTTTGTCATGTTTGCATGGTGTATTGCCACCCAGAAGAAGAGTACCTACTAAAAACGGTTTGAGTAAAAATCGCATTAGACAGTGAGTAAATAAATAGACTCTCGAGTGGTATGTATAGTTATTGCTTTTTAAAAAAAAAACCTCAGCAATGATTAACCATATCCCCACTCGAGTCTATTTTTTCACACCGTCTTAATGCTTACATGAAGTGTTGTATAAATATATTCAAAACATATCTGTAACATATTTTGTAAAACATTTGATTATTTTGAAACAAATCACAACAAATATTTGGTACACTTTTTGCTGGATGTAAAAATTTCAACATCGATTCTTATCTAAAAATATGTGGTGCCAGCAAGTCATTGTTACTGATGAAATTAATGTTCATAACCAACATTCTCCATGAAAATTAAAATCACACTTAATGAATCCCTGGCGCAAAACACATATTTTCAAAATTTGATTTGTGGTTCTTGATGAATTTATTATCAAGGCAAATTATTCTTAATCATAATACTGATAATGTGAATGGGGCTTATTCATTAATAACAACGTGTTCTTGGTATATAAAAAAAAATATATCACCGTAACATGTCTAAAAAGCTGTTATTTGGAAAATGGCGTTTACAAGTGGCCTCCACTGAAAGGTAGCAATTCTTGATCATGCTATGCAGAATGTCAGAACAGTCAAATGTCTTGAACAAAATATGAAAGATCAAACGACAATTATTGTTCAACTCATAAACAAATTGTAACTTCTGTCTTCGTGTTATTTTCAAATGAAGTTTTCTTCTCAAAAGAAACGAATAGGTATTTCGCTGGGAGGCTATTTTAGCGTTACGTCAATTCTTGGTAAATAGTTCTTTATCAGTACATGTATTTTGACATTGATCAAAGTTTTGTTTGAGGAATTATTTGCTATTTTGAACAAAGCTTATATTTACTCCGCGCGAACAACGAGTAGATAAAATTGTCATAAATTGCACTCTCGTGTTAATGTCAAATATTTTTAAAAACACGGATTTTTTGGGGGTTGGATTATTTTGTCTTCAAAAAGAGGTTTTTCGGAAACGAAATTACAGCATTATTAATACTTAAGATTTGAATGTTAATATATCTCTTACTCTGAAGAGCTCGACAAACACGGACAAGACACAGTTTATTGAGTTGTTTCATCTTTGAGAATTTTGACAGAGGAAACTACTTACAAAAATGAATACGAATTTATTCAGTTGTTAGGGGCCATAATTGTTAGAGCCTTTCTCGTGTTTGTCTACTTTTTATGGCGTTTGATAATTTTTCTTATAAAAATGGTTTTTTTGTACAGTTTTCCACTCCAACAGGCATATTTTTACTTTTGTGAACAAAATGAAATAATTAGCTGTATTTTGATACCAACTATGCTCATCTACCGTTCTTGGTTCTTAAGATGGTCAGTTTAAGAACAATCGCACAACCGCTCGAAGTAGGGGGTTGCTGTTGTAGTAGTCGATGACATCCCTGGAAACCAAATTCCTTTTGAATAACAACCCATTCGTGACCCTAAAGACATGATAGAATAATATAATACAGATTGGATTTGTTATCGAGTTAATTTACTTTTGAATCAACATTTGAAAGTCTTCTCCCCAAGTGAATATTCACCGAGACCAGAGACTTACGTCATTCGATGGTTGCTTTTATAAAATGTCTGATAATAAGTTTTACTTTTGCACACATTTTTTAAAAACATTTCATCGTTTGCTTACATTTAGTAACATGTTTATGTATGTTATGCAGTTATATTTCAATTATAAATATTTAAATTTGTTTATTTTATGATTACTTTTTGTGTGACTACTAGAGTGGTTACCCACAGATTTTTTTGAGAAGCTACTCTACTCTACTGAAGAAGTTGAAAGTGTCATCGAACTACCCGACCACAACACTACTGATTTGTAGCCAGTTTGTCCTTATGTTTTGCACCCTCTGTTATAAATCTATAATGTTACACGAACTCTGAACTTTATTAGCATTAGAGGAGCGCGAGGTCGTCAAAACACTGGATACGACAGTCGTAATATACCGTGATTTACACACATTCCTTGACCCCGAGGAAATCTTTCTGTACCTAGTAGCTTATGCAATGAACCGCAAGGTATGATAAAATAACACTGTACCGAAAGCTGCAGGTCGCCTATCTAGGTTACATCATACCTTACTACATACTATGTTTAGCCAGAGACCAGAATAGACGACTTTGTAATATTGAGAATGATATAACTCCGTTTTCTTTTAAAAGTGAGTTTGAACTGCTAATGGTTATTTTAAACAGCTTGATTTAGAAAACCAAGTTTATAAATGGAAACAGCATCCACCAAACTGATCAATAATGCTGCAACTGTTGGAGAGAAGCCAGTACAGTGCACATGCCTTTATACTCTAGATAACTAAACAATTCAAATAAAAAAGGGAGATTATTGGTGGTAGTAAAAATAATCTTAAGAATGAGTGAACAAGTTTTAAAACCACCAATGAAAAAATTCAATCATGTATTTACAAAAAAGAAAAAGGGTAGCAACCCACATGAAAATTACACAGAAAGGACAAAAATCCAAACTACAAATGGCAACAGCTTCGGTTATTTATCCTTCTTCAGTACACATAAAACTCTACAAACGTACAAATGCAGGCGCGTAGCCAGGGAGACATGGGGGAAAGTCCCCCCCCCATTTGAGATCCAAAATGCTCTGAATTCGCACCATTTTTAATAAATCTCCAAAATGTCGGCCGCTTCGTGGCCATTTGTTTGATAATATGCTCTTTATTGCTCTTAATTTGCATCATTTTTAACTAATCTAAAAAATTTCGGCCATTGTTTTGATAATATTCGAGGTTGTCCCCCCCCCATTTCAAAATCCTGGCTACGCGCATGTACAAATGGACAAATACAGAAATTAATGTAAAATTACAAAAGCTCAAAAGTGTAGAATTATAATCATTCAAAATTACAAAAGCTCAAATGTGTAGAATTAAAATAGTTCAAAATCAGCCATCTTATAAATGCAAAACAAGTCTAAAAAGTATAACTAAACAATTGATGAATATATGCATCTGTTGAGACATGCAAGAACTGACCACTATGCATAAGCGGACCATTTCAATTAGTCCATTCGTCGTCTGAGTACATAAACAAAAGTGAGAACATTGCAAGCTCCATTGTATATACGAGCCGATGTTATAACAATAGCAAGTTATTAGATATCCCTCCACTAACAGTTCTCTGTCGCTGACTTTTAATTATGTTAAAGCTAGCAAGTTAGTGGACTACGAGAAGCTACAGCTAAGATATAGTACCATTTCTCTTTTCTTGGGCGAGTCTCACCAACAGGGAAACAGATAGTCTTTACATAAGGATCATTTGTCACATAAAATAACTTATCTTTTGGGATATGAACATGACAGTCAATGTTTCATCCTGTGAAAACATCTTCAAAATTAATAAAGGGGCGTGTGTTGTTCAAAACAATCTTGTAGTATTGATTAAATGTCAACTGCATTATAAAAGGGCGTTGTGGTAAGGAGGTCAGTGTACTTGGTTCAAATTCTGTTTGGCACAGGTGGGTGCGCGGGTTCCAGTCCCGGGTGTGCCGAGATTTTTCAAACATATTGATCGAAAAGGTTGATTCTAACTTCCTAAAGGCAATGTGATGTTCAAGAAAAACAACTATCTACATTATAAAAGGAATTTCCTCTGCATGGTTATTATTAGATGGTTATAGATAGTGCTTTGTTATGTGCTTAACATTGCCAAAGAGACATGCTATTCAAGTTCACATTCCCTCTCATAATTCTCGTTAATGTAATGTGCAAAATTTACTTTAATTTTAATAACTTTTAATAAAAAAATTCAAAAATTCAAAATACTTTTATTCACATACAAGCCAAGAATGACTATAGTTAGCAACATATATTGCAAAATAAAAGCATACATAACATAGTCTACATAATTGTAGAAGCAAAATAAATACTAATCAATATATACTATATCATAAAGCTGCATCATACATGTCGCAACTAATTATACTTTAATATGTGTTGATTTCAATATATATGTTCTCCCATTTCCTTTTACAAATACGGAAAAAGAGCCGATGACAACGCACGTACTGACATGCAGATAAGAATAAAAACTCTTTTTGTTATGGGTGTTTTCGGTAAATAGCTAAAAATAATATGTATCGAAGATCATTTGCGGGTCAACACATTTTTGGTACAGAGAGTCGGTAACCGCATTAATGTGACAAGTGCATTTTGAGGTTACGGTGGTATGTTTATACTGCTAAACTGAAAACTTACTTCCACGACGTTACACCTGACAAATTTAAACATGGGTTATGTCAACTTTAAGGTCAGTCAGGACTGTCAGAAACGAAGGTTCTTCATTGTTATCTTACATCCAGCCTCACGAAGCCTCAATCTTCGGTCCAAGGCTTCAGCGTCGTCGTTGGCTTCATAATTTTTAAAGGAGTCGCGTTGACTTTGGCTTGGGCTTAGGCTTAGGCTTAATGATATCTCAGGGCTTCAGGCTTCATGAAATCACACAATCTCTGATACTTTTTTAAAAATCTTAAATTGTGTTTTCTGGCTCTATAAGCATTTAGGAATGATATAATTCTCAATTATACATTGTTTATAAGATGAACCAGTATTTATGTTATTTAATTATAATATCCTTAGGCTCATTAATTATTTCTTATGTTGGGCTTTGCGAAATTCTGGAAATTTTTAGGTTCGTTTTCAGCTAGGCTTCGGCTCGGATTCGTGTCATTATAAGAAGAGCTTTGGCTTTGGCTTTATGATATTCAAGGGCTTTGGCTTCAGCTTCGGTTTCGTGGGTTGTGGCTTTGTACCCATGTTTGTTCTCATTGTTAGACTGATTTCTTCCCTCTTTCTTTAGAGGATATAAACATGTCAATTATACCCCTTAAATTGAACTGACCTTACTGAGAGAGGTCACTATTAAAGACCCACATACAAGATAGTGACCCCTAAATCTGCAACCACTTACATTATGAAACAGTACAGCTGTTCCATAGGTTGAAGGTATAGCGTTCTTTATCATGTTTATAATTATTCTCATCCAAATCCAAAATGAATCCACATTTTCTCAAGAAAAGTAATTGATAATCATAAGTCTGCATTTCTTTTGCTAAGACTCCTCATGAAAACAAATGTGGTTTAATGTGTTCATAAACTTGATTAACAAAGACTTCCCTAATATCAACCCTCTAAACAACCTACTCAATAGAAACACAGTAAAAGTCTCATATAGTTGCAAGAAAACAGGAAAATTCTGAATGGCAGACCGAAAGACACAAAGTAGATATACAACTGCCAGGACAGAAACAAACACAAATGCCGTCTTAGCAACAACTGCACAAAGTACAATCTAATTTACCATGCCGCAGTACTTGAGGGAGAAATCAAGAAGTACACGGGAACATAGACGAATTAATATATATTGTTTGTGCACGGGAAGCACTGTCATGTGGAGACAAGCAAAGCCAGCACAACACTGTCGAGCTTCGTATGGGAAAAGAGACTAGGCCCAGAAACTAAGATCCAGTGGTCAATCTTGGGTTATGCAACCCCCTACCAGAAGGGTAACAGGCAATGCGACTCGTACGTAACAGAAAAGCTACATATAGTCTAAAACATGAGTAGCCCTCAGTATTTAAATGAAAGGGTCGAACTTGCCCTGAAATACCGACATAAGGCTAAATTACTGAGGGGACCGCCAAACAGAGATTACAAACATCGAATAAATGACGTCAGAGCAGCACAAAAACATGAACATTGAGACAAATACGAGCCATTATCCTACGGGATCGATAATCGGAAAGAAGTCCGTGAAAACCGGAGTATCCTTATACTTAAAGGTGGATGATATCATTTAATAAAAAAAAAACAACGATCAACTTGAGCTTTTTAATCAGAAAAACAGAATCTTGACCAATGACAAATATTCAAATTTCGAAACTTCATTACAAATTGTATGACGTGGTATTGTTTTAAAAGACATAATACAATCTCGTATCCACCCTACGAAAAACGACTGTTGCTTCCTGATTCATGCGGGAGAATGTATTTACTTTCTCCCTCTCAAACTGTCTTTAAAACGCCTTCTATGCATACTAAATAAATTTACAGTTGAGTGAAGATTTTTTAATTTGTGAGAACTTTCCGGGTTATTTTCATTACATACATTGTGAAATTATGAATTGACAATTCTATTCATAGGCATTTATTTGATATGATAGATTATCACAACTGTATGACGTAAATGCTGAATGTGTAAAAAAAAATATGGCCATTCATGGCTTTAAGAACGTCATTAAAACCTCGAGATATGACCAGGAAGTTGCCATTAATGGCATACAAATAATTTGTGAAGCACTTTTTGTCAAAGGTCAGTCCAAACCTCTGTCTGAAATACCTTGAATCTGAACTATTTGCGTTTGCACGAAAAAAATGATCAAATTGATAAAAAGGATAAAAAATGTAAACTCTTCAAAACAAGTTTAACAACATAAAAATATGTATGCTGATTTGCACGCATGAACTAAGATATCAAAACAAGTTGTCGATAATAACAGTAGTCAGCTGTGCTAATAGAATAGTGTGACATTATGATTAATGAGTTGAGAGAATGAGCTTTATCGGAGACCTTTTTTTCAAAATGTCAAACCTTCTTGGGAAAACAATTTAATTGGGGAATTGCTATCAACAAATTGAAGGCATGTGTTGTTTACACTATTGGAATAAGGTGAATGCCCTCAACTCTCCTTAAATTAGGATATCATACAATCACGATGGACTCTTAAATTATTATATTTCCAAAACATATATTAAAAAATTTAGGAAAATATTGAATTATTTAAAAACAAAGCACAACAATAACTGATGCACTAATGACTGTATTTATAAATGTCCCCATCGATTCTTATCTATCAAAATGGTGCTGCCAGGTCATTGTTACTGATGAAATTAGCCATAACCGTTAGCTTACGTTCTCAATATCAATGCAAATCACACTATATGTCCGAAGGGCCAATACACTTTTTTGAGAATATTACCTGTGGCTCTTGGTGTATTATCAAGGCATAATTATTCCTAATCCTAATCCTTATATTGTGAATGAGGGTTATTAATGAATTCCAAAGGAATATAAAGCAATAGTATAACACCGTTACATGTCTAGAATGCTATAATTTAAAAAAATATTGAAAATTGACTTTGTACCGTTTACAAGTGGCCTCCAATAAAAGGTGTAGTAATTCTTGATAAAGCTATACAAACAGATAAATTGGAACAGTCAAATGTCTTGAAAAAAAAATTCAAAAAGTCAATAGAGTATGTTAATTTAAAAAAATTATTATTTTTGGGTTGGATTATTTTGTCTTATAAAATGGAGTTTTCAGAAAGAAAATTATAGCATTTTTAATATTAAACAATGGAATGACTTTTTTCTCTGAAGACCTGGAAAGATGCTTTCTTTTATTAATTTTAGCATTAGCAGTTGTCAAGTTTTAATTGCATGTGTTTAAAAGCATGTTTCGTCCTAAAGTGTCTTACCAGGTCGCTTCCTGTTATTTGTTCAGCTTTGATCAGGGAGCTGCAGTTGATATATTTCATAAGGAATCTCTCGCAAGCCTAGAACAGTCAAAATAAAGTCCTTTTCAGTCGGTGGATCAACGCTATCCTTGTGTTTATTATTGCTTCATCACCGAATCAGAGCCTTCCGCGTTTTTGTCTACTAAATGACGTTTTATAATTTTGAATTTTTTTTCTTACAATTGTTTTTACTTGTTCGGTAACCCACTTCAATAAGCATATTTTTAAATTTTTACACAACAGTATAATTATCTGTATTTTAATACCAAATGAACTCATCTACCCCTTTTTGGTTCTCAAGATAGAAAAAAAATCCAAAGTACATTTCTGCTTGTCAAAATCCACAGACTTTACTCTAAATAGTATTTATTTCAAGATTGATTTTCAATTGATTCTGATTTGTGGCCACATTGTTTTCATGTTGTGTCCTCTGCCATGAATCCATAACAATAGTAATAATATGAAGAAGAAGAGTATTTATACAGCGCTAATTTGTCCCAAAAATGGCTCCAAACGATTTAAAGATGAAAAGAAGGTGTATACAGAAGAATCTACTCGATACACTCGAGGGCATACAACCGATGCATTCATAATTTACAAGACAAAAGCTAGTCCTCACAGCCTCCACTATCAAGAACATGAGAGAAAACAGTCTCAAACTGAGCAAAGATCACCACCGACTTGACATACTTCACAAAAAGAATATTGAACGTGTCAACGCCTTCGAAAACTGACTTGACATACACTGGCACAACCCAGACTAAAGTACAAACCAGAATACTGCTAGTCCCTACTTGATCAGACCGGAAGGCTAGTAAAAGACTTTTGAAAGGGACGAACAGGCTACATCTAGCAGTGCTGTGCCTGCAATTTTTGACCATAGGACAAAGTGTCCTGGACCAAAAAAACTATAGGACATTTTGTCCTGGACGAAAATTTCAATAGGACATTCTGAAAATTGTATAAAGTGCTCAAGTTCGGAATTTTTTACATCCCTTTATTAAAGAATTGCTGAAAATGCAACCGTCTATTCATGCAATAAAAAATTGTTTCTCATCATCAACAGTTACACAGGGGGCCTTTTTGAACCACGTACTCACCACTTTCCTTTGTGCGGGTGTAGTGGTGGTAGTTTCACTCACAATTCCGGGAATAGAGTGAATAGGGGCTGTTTAAATATAATCTTACACTTTTTGGGGGTTTGTTGACCCCCCTCTTCTTACACATTTCTTACATTTGACAATAATACATTTTTTACTTTCGAAACATTTTGAAAAAAATGGTAAATGGTGCAATTAAGAGCTATGTTAAGGTGTGTTGGGGAACATTTTTAAAACAATTGAAGCTAAATGGTTTATTTTAGATTCATGTTTAGGGGTTTGGGGAAATTTTTGAAAAATGTAAGCAAAATGGTTTATTTTAGAGACATGTCAAGGAAGGTCGGGGTGTTTTTTGAAAAATGGAAGCTTAATGGTGCATTTTAGAACTACTTTAACGATGGTTGGGGCAAATTATTCAAAAATTGAAGCTTAATAGTGAATTTTCAATTTAATTCATATTATATATTTCGCGATTCGTCCGCATGACCAACGC
>JAUUEB010473194.1:0-11497 GCA_032362205.1 Clione limacina | reverse complement strand
AAAAAAAGTAGTTTTGTGTGGATTACTGAAATTCAGTACTCGAGTGAATTGGATTGGAATATTTGTTTTTGGTAATCTGAGTAGATTTTTTTTTCAGTACTCAAGTGGATTGGATTATTTGAAAAAGTATAAAATATTCGATGTGATTTGTGTTGTCTGTTATCAATATGCTGGCTAGCGCAGTCTGTAGAGCACAAGACTCTTTATCTCGGGGTCGTGGGGTCAAGCCCCACGTTGGGAGATTGTTTTATTTCATTTTTCTTCATCATTATTTCTTTGTTTGTCTTAAATCTGCACACTATGTTATTATTACAAGAGACTCTTATTTTTTGATTGCTTATTCTAGTTCTTAACTAGAATTTTTCTCTGTTAACAATTGGTGATCCGAAACTGCTTCTTCACGGATACAAACAATGTGTTGAGATGTATACCTATGTATTAGCAATGTTTTCAGATGTATACCTATGTATTTGCAATGTTTTGAGATGTATACCTATGTATTAGCAATGTTTTCAGATGTATACCTATGTATTTGCAATGTTTTTAGATGTATACCTATGTATAAGATACATATAGTGTAAATGTCAATACATGGGGATATTTAATGATGCAGGACTCGTCTTGTCGTATTGGAAATGATTTTGTGCCATACTTGATATGTTGTGTTGCAGACGTGTTGCAAAGAACGAAATATTTAACGACTTTTATCACACACAAAGTTATCCGGTTAAACCAATGTTTAAACATAATCCTCGCTTCAAGAATGCACAGGGAGTGCCAATCTTTCTTTTTTCTGCTTTCTTATTAGTCCAGTAGCACGATGCCATATTTTTAAATAACCTTGCAGTGTCTGAGGTCAAGGGTTTCTTTGCTTTTTTCAATAGTCCTTAGTGTAAGGATGAAATTAAGCCCAAGTGGGGGCTGGCCACCCGCGTGGGTTTTCTACAGCCCTTTAACTAACCACTGCACCCCAATATAACAGAAAATACAAAACGAATGTAATATCCGTAATAAATAGCTATTGTTGTTAATCAAAATGAAGTTCTTCAGCAGCCCAATCAATTTATATAATTTCCGACATTGGCCGGTATGGAAATAAGGAAGAAATCAGGGTTTGAATTCAAAATGGCCGCTGATATTCATGTAGGTACTCAAAATCAAGGTCATGAGCAGCCGAAGCGAGTAATATAACTATCAATGTTAGTCAATATTGAAACACTTCAAATATTGGGGTTTTAATCCAATATGGCCGCTGCCCTGAAACTTTTAAACTAATGTATGCACCATAATATCACAGAAAATATAAAATGATTTTAATATGCGTAATAAATAACTACAATTGGTACTCAAATTGAAGGTTTTGAGCAGCCCAATCGATTCATAGCATAATTGACGTTAGCCGGTATGAAAAAAGGGAAGATGTCAGGGTCCGAATCCAAAATGGCCACTGCTTTGCATATTTTGACAATTGTCTGCAGTCAATTCATGTTGGTACTCAAATTGTAGGTCTTGGGCTGCTCTACCGATTTATATAACTCTTGGTGTTAGTCGGTATAAAATTAGTAAAGATATTGGGTTTGAATCCAATATTGCCCCTGTAACACTTTTCATAATTCTACATGTTCTTACATTTTGGTATACACATTGAAGACATCTTTTGACTCACATAAAAAAGACGTCAATTGACATCGTTTTGTCACCATTGGTCAGCCCCTGTGGTCAGTTTGCTCAAGTTAATTTGTTGGCAAAATTGTTAGTATATGTACCCCTAGGATCATTAAAACACAACTCCGTTTGAGTCATTGGGTGAGGGGTGAAGAAAAACCCGTCATTCCCCCCCTAGTATTTATAGACGAGTTTTATAATTGCTGGGGTCCTACTTTATTTGACAGCTTACAGTACTTTTCAAATTGTTATGATGCTTTTTATTAGGGAGACATAAATAGAAGGATGTGCCAGTATAAACCCCCTTCATGAAAGAAGCTACTTAACTAAATATCTCCGACGAAGATAAAAAGATATTTCAAATGGATTCATATCGTCAAGTAATTGCATTAAATGTACCAATATTATACGATATGATAATTGGCATCTTGATCATAGGACATTTTATATGATATCATCACTGTTACCTAAAATAATATACAAATGTTATTTGATTACATCATGTGTTGTTTTAAAAGTTTATTGAAGATGAATAGCTGTTGTTTTTGTCTTTGAATAACTCGGAGGAGAGTGGAAAAAGACGTATTCAAACAGGGTTTTTTCGGATGGTTGAAGAAAGCTTCAGAGGACTTTCAACTATAACTTACTTGATGGTAAATGTTTTAACTTTTCTCACAATTTAATAACGTTTTTTTCATATTTTGTTTTGGTATGAGTCAGCTTAGATATAAACATTTTCACACATTCTTTCAGAAAGCTAATACATAATATAACCGTATAACTATTTTATAAAAAAAATAAGCTACTGACTTAACACAATATCAAATAATAGCGTTAAGACTTAATGCATATCTGATATCGTTTAGGAAGAAACATTTAATTCAGACTCAACACTTCCACAATCATATTTATATTTTGATCACCCCACTTATCATCTATCCACTTGATGGATTCGATGTTTAGCTGCCGCATTTGATGACACAAATCGACTCCATTTCTCTCTGTTCTGACTTCCATGTACTAGTTCCTGTAGACTCTTGCACTAGCTATGTGATATGTATATGAAATATGTGGTCTGCCTCTTCTCTTTTTTCACGTCCGACTTGCCTTGAAATTTTGTTGCGATTAGGCCTGTAGTTTTACTTATTATTGCATGGCCCACATATTTTAGATCCCTTGCATCTTCTACTTCTCTTAAAAGTGACTCTGATTCTTGATTTGCCATGTTTAGGTCAGAACAGGGAGATTCCTCTGCGGCAATGTTCTCAAACAAGGATGATCCATGTTCATGTCATCTATTAGGTACGACCTCACTCTCAGCAAGGACTGTCCCTTTTTGCTGTTAACACATTGATTCACTGCTTAAAACTTGCTAGTTTTTTTTCAAGCCAGTCCCTTTTGTCTCTTTTGTCTCTTTTGTCCCTTCTTAGTTTCCAATGTATTTCTTTGATTAATAGGTTGTAATCCTCGTGTTTTATCATTCTTAGCTTGAGTTTTCTGCTTTAGCAAGTTACTTGACTTCGTCACTTCTAAATGGTTTGGATTGTTACTGTTCTTCCTTCTTCCAATATTTTCTCTGCTGTCTCAGGATAAACGTGTTTCATTGCTTGTCACATTTTATTGGACAGGCTCTCATTTGCAGTGCTGTCTTCAAGAAGAGCTGTGGACCTTTTGCTTGTTTCTATTGCATAAATGGAAGCAGTATCTGGATATTTAATTTTGTAAGTGTCATATTTTGATACTTACTTCATCATATTGACTCTGAGTGTTGAAGTTTGATGCTATAATCGATATTGTATTCTTAAACTCATCTGGATATCTGAAATGTAACAGTAACAGATAATTAGTTAATGATATAAATACATTAGAAACATGTCGATAATTCTAAGCGAAATATAGTCTACGTGTCCTACATAAACCAAGAACATCTATATTCAACTAAAATTAAACAGACTATTCCTTGAACCCTGGCAGAACTGTAATTACTTGGATCAAAATAAGCTCTTGACATCATTCAACTTAGTCGCCAAAATAGCTTTCAAATGACTATCTATCAGAAAACAGCCTCTATTTTATTGTTGATACATAATAAAACAATATAAACAATAAGAATACTGGGTAGTTTGATGTTCTAACAATTAAATAACAATAAAAACAATAAGAAAGCTAGGTATGTTGATGTTATAACCAGATGATTTTGTAAAATATGGAGTAGAATTTAAAACTGTACGTCCCCTTTAATGTCGCAAATCATTCTATTTCTATGTTTGCGCACGATATAATGTTTTTCTCTTTCTCAAACATATTTTATGAATAGGTAAAAGAGAAAAAAATATCATCTTTATATTGACTGATAAATCTTTATATTTGAGCAGTAATGCAACTTCGAATTGAAGGTACTCATATCCAGGTGTAGTGGCAGAGTCATTTCAGCACTGAGATAAATATAAGTTGTATAAATCGGTTGCCTAGGGGATCTTGCTATCAAAACAGTTTATTCAATTAAAACAAAGTCTGTACACACGGTATTTATTGAGTAATTAATGAGATAACGCCCTCATTTTTAGGATACGTATATAAGAAAGGATTTTTAAATTGACATATATCGAAAACTTTAAAATTGACGTGAATCTTATTGTGATCAAAGTAGAATCTAAGATCTGAATATGTAGAAAATATGAATATAAGTTCATTTGCAGATTAACTTATATAAACGAGTAAAGTGAAAATTGAATTCTTCATCAGATAATTTCACATTTTCTAATCCCTGATCAGCTGAATTGAGTTTAAAAATTCAGTGAGTTGATAATATTAAGTTCAGTCTACAAGGTTTTCCATAAAATTCCAGATATTTAAATGTACATCCTTTCTTATCAACAGTGATAATCTTGATGCAATGGAAGCAGGCGCGTAGTCAGAGTTTTGAGAAAGGGGGGGGGACCTTGAATATTATATGAACAATTTTTGATGTTAGTTAAAAATGGTGCACATTTACAGAAATGTGGACCTCAATTGGGGCTTTCCCCCATGCCCCCCTGGCTACGCGCCTGGATGCAATCCTTTAATCTTGTAATTTAATTTAGTTCTTCTGGTCATTATTGATTTCTTGAGATTAGTTTGGACCACTTTTATTGAGGCAATTATTTCGTTGTTTGCTTATTTTTTGAATCGCATATAGTCTTCTTTTTTCAATTGACGAACCTCAACTAAAGACATCACAAAATATGGGTCAGGCATATATTTAGCCAATGAAAACAATGGAGATGGGTTTCTTTTTTTAAATAATTAAACTCAATAGCCACTAACAAAATGAAAATCGTTTTTCTCTAAATCTGTATTTGCAATTGTACCTCTGAAAGAACTGGTACCAAATTCCTTCACCTCGTACATTTACGAGATTAACACTGCGTGTACTTAAAACATAACCTTATTCTAGAGAGAAATTAAAACCAAAACCATCATCATTATGCTGACTTAAGTTAAGATAATGAGTGGGGAATTCAGTTTTGAATCATCGTTTCACTGAAATTTCTTTTCTTTGTTTATTTATTATTGTACGTACCATGTTACGTGCTGTACTATATGCGTCGTCTCCTCACTAAACATGACTCCATATATGATCTGCTTAAATGTTGTAGCATTGTAATCTAACCGATACAATACATGTACAGACACACTTATATTCTTGTAAAATTCAAATCTCGCAGTTCTTTAATAGCTCTACCGGTTACATAATCACATATTACATAACTCACCTTGCTTTAAGGATGTCATAATTTGTTTTGTAGAAGTTCCACATCATCATTTGCCCATCGATTCCTGACTGCTTGGCTAACAAACCAATGAACACTAGATAGCGTTCTTTTCGGATTCCATCATCTGTCAGCATTTGGCGAGTTCTGGGGAATTATTTGACTCATGAAATGAATATGTAGTTTACATTGTCATATTAAGCATGGTTTCACTATGTCAATTGATACAAGGAATACGTAAAACCACTGGAGCTTTGTTTCCTGAATACTTAACTATTTTCTAGAAGTAAATTGCGAAAAAAGGTAAGAATATGGTTGACAACTGAGTGCTTTGGAAACTAAAGTTTCAAAACAAATCATATAAACAATCTTTAGAAGATAATTGATTTGGTATCGGTTTATAAAACTTGCAATAAATCAGATGAACAGCATAATGATATAGTTATTTCTATTATTTAAGCTTCTATCTATATATTTTTATGCATGCCTATTTGTTCTCCACACAATTTCCGGTTTTACCTAATATAACTCCAAGCCACCAATGTAAATATTGATCGACACACGAGACACTTTTAAAATAGTGGGTGCTGACTTCAGATGTTGTTTATTTAAATTATGCAATTATGTCTGTTACATGATTCCAAAGATTGCAGCTCAACTTACTTTTAAGAGTAGCTGATTTCATTTTTTTACTCATTGGTCTGCGGGTCAATACGCAAACATTAAAAATGATCATAATATTCATCACAGTGGGAGAGGAGGTGCAGAGACAAGTTCTTCTTAACCTTAACAGTAACATAAACATAGGGGTAAACTGCAAACCAAACTGCCTTCAAAATGTTGGCGCCAAGTTGTTCAGCAAGGGTATTGAAAAGAAGAAGGATCCTCCAAACACTGTGTTCATCCAAGTGGTGTATCCAAATTGTTGGTCAGGTCAGGCGTTTGCCTTGTGGGTACCTTACTGAGTAACGGCTATGGGAGCAGACCCCGACAAAAAGCAATGAGCTGGAGTTTCTTGGGCAGTTTGGTGCTGAACCTTATCACCACTCTAAAATCTTCTACGCCATTCTCGCCCCAATACTACATTGACTTCAGTCTTTCCTTTGGGGAAATATCGGTGATGGAAGAGAGGGAGGGTATGCTTCTGGGCATCAGTTTACCCTTTTAATGTTTACCTTTTACACGAATATCTCTCCAGATGCTACACTGCACTGCACACAAACAATAACCCAGATATTGCCGCAGATAAGACGGTCGTTCTTTAACCGTAGAAGCAGAGTTTTTGAAAGGCAGCTGTCTGGGGTGACTGAGCAGATTCTTTTTGAACAGCAAAGCTCACCTCTACATAGCGAAGGGGCATAGAAAAGGTGGCGTAAAAGAGCTTGCTCCAAAAATCTCTGTCTAGCATAACCGTGGCCAAAGGGGGCCTCATTCTAACGGTCAAAATATACGAAATAAAGCACAGGACGGATCAAACGGAAACGGACACTTTGCCCCCACAACTGACATGAGATATGGAACGAGTTCTAAGATAAGACTTAGAAGTAAGAAAACGGCCAAGCTTCTCTTTGAAGACACAAACACGCCCCAGCAGCAGGGAAGACAGAAATGAAACACTCGTAAACTCGGATCTTGGAATATGAGAACCACAACAACCTGCAGGAGACGAGATATGTCAGAAAGACTGCTGTGATTGACAAAGAACTAGATATACTAGATATGGACATTGTCGCTTTGAAGGAAACACGTTTTGCTCATTCTGGATCTCGCACAGGGGAAAAAAAATTTACCTTTTTCTGGAAGGGCAAAAGCAAAGACGATACCAGAGAGTATGGGGTAGGATTTAATGTCCGTAATACTCTCCTTAACATGGTTAAACCATCCATCGACGGCTCAGCAAAGATTGCTTGCCATGAGGCCCGACCAACAAATCTTGTGAGTGTTTACGCCCAAACAAATTGCTCATCGGAAGAAAAAAGGACGAGTTTTATGACGTATTGGATCTGCTACAGAAGATGCCACCACGTGCTGTGCCAACGATTATTGGCAGAAACTCTGCAAATAAATCCAAACTGCAGCTGACATGGGTAACATTTGTGATGTTTATGAGGGGATCAAGATAGCTATAGGACCCACACCAAAGAAGACAGCACCAACCAGTAAAAAGTCTATCCAAGACAAAGCAGGGCAGATGGAGAGATTAGTTGAGTACTAATTTGAACTGTACTCAAGGGAAACCTTAGTATCAACGGCCGCGGGTCTACCGGACATGGTCTGCTGTCAAGACTGCCAGTCGCGTATTGGCCTGTTCAGTCACAGAAGAGCCTGTACACAAACACCTCCTTCTTGAATTCAAAATTATTGACGTATTCACCATGGTTTGTAACCGTACGGTGCCAAGTAGTAGTAGTATCCACATTATAATGTAATAGCATGAAAATAGCATTACTCAGGAGTTGATAACTTTCTAACTTTACAGATCGTTTGTGCTTGGATAGATAATGAATTTAGTTTCAGTAATAATTATCTAAACACATTGACAATATTTATTTAAGGTTAACCTATTAAAGGTAGACATTATGCTTTATCGTAAACGTTGGCCTCAGAAGTCCTCATATGCTTTACAAAAAGACATTATGAGTTTATCCAGGACAATATTTGTACCACACCAAATGCGTGTCTAAGGGGACGGGGCAAAATCCTTTCATCTGAGGTAAAACAGAAACAACGCTATAGATTTGCAGCATTTACACTTTTTTTAAATTGTCCCCCATAAGCGCCTGCTTTAAGCTATCTTGTCTACAGATTTTTCTTTTCTATTCTTTCAATACGTATTTCAAAATATGACTAACTATGAACTCTAAGATGTGCAAGTATATATCTTATCTCTATATTTTATGTAGTGTCTTAAAGAAATTGAAATATAATATCAGCAAGCGAGCATGTTTCAAGCCAGTCTCAAGTTCCTTTATTCAATATCGTGTTTAATTCTAAAATGCATACATCGCTTTCTATCAAGTTTGTAATTAACAAATCTCAAATACTATGGACGGTTTCAATTACAGAATGTTGATGACTTACTGAGAGTGTTGATTGTATCTTTTAACGTATGTATTGAAAAGAAACAATTTTCTCATAGAATAACTTTTTCATCATGATATAAATTACTAAATAATTGGATTCAAACTCACCGAAGTCTTATACTGGCATCCGAAGAACATGTTAGCGCATACTCCAATCTGTTTTTCTCTGGTGTGTCAGTCTCTTTTTGGTAACGCTTTATATGGGAGTGTAGAGAAACAGAGAAATTGAAAATAACACTTAATACTCTTTTAATTACCTTTTTTAAATAACAAAGGGTGACTACTGGTGGTTGTAAATGATAATTTTGAATTATCATAATTCTACACGTTTGAGATTTTGTAATTTAACATTTATTGTTGCATTTGTCCATTTGTACGTTTGCAGAGTGTTATGTGTGCTGAAGAAGGATAAATATCCGAAACTGTTTGACATTTGTAGTGTAGATTTGTGTCCTTTCTGTGTATGTTTAATGTGGGTTGCTACCCTTTTTCTCTTTTTGTAAATAAATGTTTGATTTTGTTCATTGGTGGTTTTAAGACTTGTTCTCTCACTCTTAAGATAATAACATTTTTCTTGACTGGTAATATTGATGTATAATTGAATTATTGAGCTAGTGGAATGTTGTTATACTGTGAAGTCAGCTTTACCCTCTATGCCAAATATCAATACTGTGATAACGATTTTTAACAAAACCATGCTTAACCAATATTTTAAAAAGAACAATTTTCACTGCCAACAAACATATAAGCGTAGGTTATATACAACATTCGAATACGAGCACATACCACAGTTTTTATTTATTTTACTTTAAAAGAATATTAACTGAATGTTAATGATTTGGTACCTGCAGAATAAAGTTCCACTCTCTCATTCCGCCTTCAGAAACCGCAGCACAGTAGACAGTGTCCCTAAGGTTTACATCAATCCTGTTTCAAATATATCGAAGTTAATAAGAAGAAATAAAATAAACTCTAAAAGATTAAGAAGTGAAATACATCTATCACGTACACCTGTGTAATATATAGACACTTTGTTGTACATCTTGTTGCTAGTGTTAGGGTTATCATAATGGTCTATTCCAGATGCCACACATCGTAAAGAGGTGAAAAGAAAATGAAGAACATCAAACTGCCAAATATTGAAGTAATTAGAGTTTGCATTCTTGCGCAACTGTAATAAACGAGTGAAAAAAGGTAATATTCTATTAAGAACGATAAAATATCAAAGCCAAGTATCAAGGGTTGTTCTATTTGGCCGTGATCCACATTTTAGGAAATTTTATTTGAATACAATTTTTGTTGGCTATACTACAATATTCTAATTTCCCTGCTACTCTTTTTTCAGGGCACCCAAAGTTGTGCCAAAACATTTATAATAGAATGGACTTATGTCATGTTCCCAAAAAAGTGCAATTTGTCACTTTCTTGTTTATGAATATGGACGAGGAAGTTATGAGAGTCATTTTTCAAAGACAAGCTTTGTTTCAAAGATTGATACCCTCGAGACGTTTAGGAGATATGATTGTTGGGAGTCGTCATGTCTTAGTAACGGGAATGATTGTGTCTCTTGGATGATACGCAGGTTTTACTTTTTGAATTTAACAAAAGTGCTCTTGTTTCATTTGATTTCTACACAGGACTACAATGGCACTCACCCGAGATAGGCAGTCACCTCGCAGTAAGGGGCCTCTATATTGTGGCGTTTTCGCTCTGATCTCCTATTCCATTTTGATTATTTTGTTCACTATATCTTATTACCACTGCGTGGTGGTTTTCCCGAGATTATGTATTAGTCGACAGTGGTGACTTATGTTTTCCTCCTATAACAATTACTTTTTCAGAATCTCTGACATTTTTTGGCTTCTTCTTTTTCTTCGTTCATCTTTTCAACGGATGAACCCCTATCAAACCCCTTTTACTATAGGTTTTCACATCCTATGTCTTTTCATTGGACCAACATTCTAATCTAAAAGACAAATTACGTCTGAGTTTTCATTCTTTATGAATACGTGTATATATTTCCTTTTCCTTTTCACGAAAGGCTCTTCACAAAATGGATAAGTGTAATTGAATTTTGTCAGCTTCTTATTCTTCTTGTTGTGTGTTTGTTCTATTTTCTCCCCTCTCATTTCTTTTTTATGCGTCATTGATCGTGTTTTCTTTTTTTGTACTGATGAAGGCCTATCTGCCGAAGATTTGTTGTTTTTTGTCCAAAGTGTTTCAATGACTAACTTTACTTGAGTCATATCTTAAGAAATAGTTTTTGTAAATATGGAAAATAGCAATCTGGCTAATGCAAACAAACCTGTTAAAATCTGGATTTTCCATCAACTGACGAAACTGTTGAGCGGCAAAGTTAAGACATGCTGTTACCCCATATTTACAGGCTAGTTCAGATAGCAGAGACCGAGTTAACCTGTTAATAAAATAAGATATATGGCTTACAACAGATAAGTAAGTTATCCTATAGATTACATAAATGATATGGCTAAAACAGATAAGTAAGTTATTTTACAGATCACATCTTCATGTCTCAGGGTTACAACAGTATATGCAAACTGTCAGCTATGCCCCTCCGAGTTAGAGCACGGCCTGGTCGATGGAGGGACTTCTATGAATCAAAAGCGATATACAGTTTTCCTATACTGTCATAACTCTGATAAATTAGGATGCCCCTCCTCCCCCCCCACCCCCCTTCATACCTAGTAACATGATTGCAGCAGAGTCAGGTGAGGTCTTCATCAAAGACTCCATTTCTGTGACCAATAATAAGATATTTAGAGAAGAGTTAATCACAAGTGTCACCAACAAGCAGGGATCTAGAGGTAGAAGAGGCAGAGCCCCGCATGAAGCTCAAGTCTCCCGCCAGTAAGGCAGGTTGAGCCCCAGATAAGAGTGATTGACTAAGAGATTCAGAGTCAGAGAGAGTAAGAGAGAGAGAGAGAGAGAGAGAGAGAGAGAGAGAGAGAGAGAGAGAGAGAGAGAGAGAGAGAGAGA
>JAUUEB010473193.1:0-19774 GCA_032362205.1 Clione limacina | reverse complement strand
ACTCCATACCATAATAATGTACAATCATTAATTTTATAAAAACACTCCTTGATTCGTTCTTCTTTTTTTCATGTATTCTTTTGGATATTGTTTGTCAGATATATGCTTTCATGAAGTCAACGACCTCGTCAAAAAAGCACAAACAATTTAAAAGTATTTTCATTTTGTTTAGACACGGTTATATCCTAGGCGCTCGTTAAAATAAATGTAGATAAGAATTGAAATAAATATCAGAAGAATAAAAAATAATAACTCATTGACCTTTCTTTACTTTTACTTTTTGTCTTGTCATAACTATTCTCATCTTCATCATTAAATATAATGTAAACATATTAAATGTCAAATTATGTCTAACTTTCTTCCTACCGGTCTCGTGATATATTCTGAGAATCATTAGACCATGCGTCATATTCTGTTCTCGTGATTAAAAACCATTCGTTACTGTCTAATTCGATGAAGAAAATAAACGCTTCCGCGTCTGCACATGAGAAACGTATGCAACCATTTTGTTTTCATGATATTGAACTTAATATAAATGTTGGCGAATGTCATGACATTCTTCTTTAAAAAAATACAAAAAATCGACACTTGAAAACTGAACCCATGAACACTTACATAAACTAATGTGGTGAACGATTACGTTGACATTGTCAAGGGAAACAATCACTTGTCATCCTCTAATGGGCGTTGTAAGACATTTACATTGACTAAAAGAGAAGTTATTTTAATTGATGTTGTGAAATTATTTACGGAGGTGGAACAACTCATTACGTTTGAAATTGAATATTGTTGACCTTCATTTTTATCTAACCCAACTCTTCGTAAGTGTCTGTGGATATTATTATTTGTTCCACAAATAACTCATCTTAAGAAACTTTAGTATTTTAATTGCAAATAAACGGCACAGGGGCTCAGCAGGGGCTCAGTACGACTGACCAATGGTCAAGACTGTAATGTAAAGCTATTTCATATTTCAAAGTATTGTTGAGTAATATATCAACACATTATAGAGAAGGAAACTATCAGAATAGTCACACATTTGAGCGATCATATCAATTGTTCTTATTTATTGTATGTGGATTTCACTCAACTTGAAAAATGAGTTTAAAACGTTTTTCTTTTAAATAAAATGAAATGAGAAAAAGTAACTTGAAAAAAAGAAAAGCATTTGGCCTTTTAATTGTTGAAGGTCACAGAAACAACTGTTGTTAAGGAATTACAACGTTTAGATATCTAATTCCATGTTATAATGATGTATACAAAAGCATTAGATTCAATACACAGACGAACTATCTTTAAATATCGTGTGAAGGTTATCTACTAGAATCTGTCTTTTAGACCATGGCTTAAATCGTTAATGTCAATTAAAAATGTCACAGAAACCCAAGGTTAGGCCTGAAAAAGATGTGTGTCCAATAACTCGTACAATTATAACAACCTTGGGCGTATCAATTATCGCTAAAGTTATATTACTGTCCAACAACTAGAAAAAGCCTCAATTAAGGGTTTATAAATGTCAATGTCATTAAAGTCGCTCTGTTGGATTACAAATAATTATGTTTAACTTGTTTCTGTTAAGCCTTTTGAATATTGTAATTGAATTGAATCGTGATGTCCAATGAGGAGATTATGCCTCTATAAACTGAAACAGAATGTCAAATAACGATACGATGCCCTCCCAATATGTTACAAACGGTTCAATACATATTACATAGAATCATAGAGTTTAAAACCTGATCAAGTTGTGTGTTTTTGGTTGTATATAATGTATAATCAAACTACTTATAAGCATGATAACTTTGTTCTTACAAACGTCATTTTAACACACACTAGGGTTAACATAGTCCCGACAATTTATTTATCGAGAATCTCGTTCTCGAAACCCATTTTCTCGAGAATTATGGAGAATTTCTCGATTTCGGGAAATGTTATTGTTACATAATGTTGACACCATTGAGTATGATAATAATACCTCGTATCGCCTTTTGATAACATTAGAAAGTGACATTAACGAGACAATGCTTTAGAGCATAGTTTACAATTATAAAACAATGCATTTGTATTTCATATGAATGTGGTGTTGTTCTTATGAAACAAAAACACCAAAACGAACGAGACAGAATTCAGGACTGTTGTCCAAGCTAAACGAAACACTTTACACTCTAGGCTCTAGATCTATTATGCAATACAATCAGAATGTACCCAAAACCCTAATCCTTTTACAATTTCCTGAGGTGTACTCTAAGGTCAATCGAGGTATGAACGCTAAATCCATCGAGGCATGTACGCTGCTAACCCTAATTCTAACCCCGACCCTAACCAAATTTCTGATCTTTGTGCAAACGTACGGATGTCGTTGTTGATTTAAAGCGGAATGGTATCGTGATGACTTTCTCCATTACTGTACTAGTACTACGCTAGTTAATACATATTTTCAAATTTTAATAAATCCACTATGTTGACAGTACATAATAATAAGTCACCCAATCAATAGTAAACCATACAACATCACAATGCCAATGTATACCATCCATATAGCCATCGTGGTTTTCTATCTACCTCTGTGATCACATACAGTTCAAACCTTGACTTACCCAGTACAGTTCTAGGATATGAGCTTGTAATCATGATAGCATATCATTATAAGATGATATATCAGCTAGGCAATATAATAGTTAATAACAGTTTCATAGTGCTCAGTACTATGATGTTGTTGTTCAGTCTCATCGGTCAGCGTCGGCATTAGGTATCAACAAACAACAGACTTGTGCCTAGGGAAATTACTTATGATCTGATAATCGGGGTGTTTCCGATCACGGAATTTACCGAATGATGTTGCTTCAATGACTGTGATGTTAGCTTCACTGTGATGTCAACTGGCATGTAAACCGATGATACTTGTGGTATTGACATTGACACATGTTGCCGGTATCGTTACTGCTACAAGAGCAGCAGCGGTTTACATTTTGTTAAATTGTCGCTATTTATTTTCATATTTTCCCTATTTCGAGATTACCGACCCGAATTCTAGAGTTTCTCGATCTCGAAAAATGGCCAATTTCACGATGCATTTCTCTCTCGAAACCCTAACACACACATTCGTGTTACTTATTTTACACTAATACCAATGATGAATTTGATAAATATAGTTTGAAATAATCCGTTAAATGTCTTTATAAATAAGATAGTTATCATTGCTTTTATTTCATATATACATGATAATAATAAATAAAAAATTACATCTACATCTTTAAAATGATAAAAAATATTGACATATTTATTCATTTATATATAACACATCTAACAACTTTCAAAAAACATAGTACGTGTAGGCATAGTCAATTTAAGAGACATAATAATGAAAAAATGACAAAATAAAACGTGTGAAAGATGGACCGTGTACATCTCACGAGTTCCATATTATGTCGACTGGTCAAAATGACCATGACCTTCAGGAGACGTGCATCTCATTATCAAATCGACAAAAATTATAGTCCAACAAGCCTATAAAAACCTGGAAGACGAGCCGCCGAATGCCCGATATACTTAGTGCTTGGGAATAAAGGAAAGTTCAGAAACATTTACGATCCCCCTAAAACTGTAAATAAGTAGCTGCATACCTAGGCCAGTGGCGGCTGGTTGCGGGTGTTGGTTGACTAGTCAAATACTCATTTGTTAATCATAACTTAATTTAAGGAAATATGTCCATATGTTAAGGAGGAAATGTCTTTCAAAAGATATTTTTTCTCGATTGTTTTTTTAATATGCAGTTTTGTGCACTGGTTTCAATCGGGAGAGCGTTGTTTCCCCTGCACTCCTTAAATGGCCGCCACTGTTGATTTGATAATATTCAAGGTTGTCCCCCCATTTTCAAAATCCTGGCTACGCGCCTGACCAAGGCTACTAACAACAGTATCTATTAGTGACTGAACTGAGTTACGTGAATGATTTACCAAAAGATATAATGTTATTAAGATACCTAATATTGTAAAGAGAACCGCTACAAAAGTTCTAATTACCTTCCGTCCTTGCTGGGAAACATGACAAAAAGACTAAGTTTTGTCAAGTACTATTCTCTATTACGTCGATGGAAATCAAGTGTTCGTTCCAAAACTGCGGTACAGACATCTCAAATATCAGACAAGTTACAAACAAAACGATAACACTTGAGTAATTTCATGGGGCTTCTACATATCTTTCATTTTTGTTTTACAAAACTTGTTATTCATTCACGAGTTCTCGTTTATTTTGGTTGGTAGACATCTATAGCAAAAAGATGAATAAAATATAAAACTGTTTATCCGTGTTAACTGTTAATCTAATCTTCAGCAGTTCAATTGTAACTTATTGTTTCACGTTATCTAGGTCAATCAGACGATCCAAGTTATACGCTTGTTACAAGGAATCGATTAGAACATATTGAAATAGATAGTGTGTGCATAACATGTTTGCAAAATATTTCACACCATGTATTGCTTAAGTATTTGATGGTGAGAAAATAAGAAATATAACACAACCCGAGTCTAACTACGATGGAATCTATTTACTAAATGTAGAGGAGTTTATAGTTCAAATTTTTTTCTGACATTATACATAGTTTGAGTAAAAAAGGTAGACCAGCGTGTTTCAGACTATGATAAACGTTATGTTTTGGTGACATCACCTAAGCTATATGTCCCTGGTGATTTACTTGAATGGTAAGGCAATGCAACACTTAAAATAAATGCAGTTAAGGCTCACCTGACTCTACCATTCTGTCCTGCATCAGCATCTGTAGCAGTCAAAGTCATTATTCTTGAGCCGATAGGCTTCACTTCATTAACAAATATGTCATACGTCTGCTGAGAAAAGCGCGGGATATTATCGTTGACGTCATTGAGAGTGACGTTGATTACAAGTTCTGCAGATCGCCTTGGAACTCCACCATCAAGGGCAACAACTGTGAGGTTGTAGTATTGACGTGTCTCTCTGTCCATTTCCCTTTTGATGTAAAGCTGAGGCAATAGACTTCCATCCAACTTCCGTGAAACCTGTCAAAAAAAAGTGAACTTAACTTATTGTTAAGCCGTTGCGTCTTAAATCAGTAATAAGAAAATGTGTGAAGAACATTCTACATAAGCTTTACTCAAGGCAATAATTGTATGTTTAAAGAGTTTATGTCTTACTTCAATTAACCTTGGATTGTCAACGAAGCTAGCTTTTACTCTTCTAGATTACGGTCTCTTTATTTAACTTGACACAAACCAAACTTTTTGAAGTGCCGAAATTTACCATGATATTAAATTATGTCATAAAAAGAGAAGACGCGTGCTTCAATTTGAAATATTGAATCACTGTAGTCGATTATATAGCCGTGACCGGTCTCATTCAGCGTCTCTTTTTTGCATGCTAGACGTTCCGCTTTAAAAAGAAGGCTAGTTCCACTCTCTTCTGGGTGGTCGGTAAGCTAATTTTTACCTGGATTGAGCAAAAGTTGTATAACACTTACACTAATAATAAAAATAGTAAATAGTAACGATAGTAATTGGCATATATATACAGCATAATACGATGTAATATATGGTCTAAGTGTTTTAAAATGTTATAATGTCAAAAGGCCAAATTGGAGACACACTGTACATCCTCAGTTTCATGAGAAGTATACATTTAATGCTACATAACTAGGTGATACACCTTATAGTACCTACAATGACATGAACTACCTATAGTAGAAGACCACTTGGATGGAAAGATAACGTGTTTGTAAATATTCTTTTCAAAGGAAAATACGTCGGTTTGTGGCTGGATTTAACCCCGTGCCAGCCAGGCTACTACTAGACCACCCTCGCCGCACAATAAGTCAAGACCCCAAGGGATAATATGATCAGTAGTTTAGATGTGTTGTTAGTGGCTAAAATTGTTTTACCATTGATATTTTGAAACTGTTTCAATTGCACCATGTGGCTGTTATGTAAGTTCAATGATTATTTACTAAGCATTTATGTTTAAATCACATCAATCCTTCTTTTAATGTCAAAGCATCATCTAGTTTGTATCAACTCCCCCGTCTTCATGTTTAAAACAATCTATCTTATCCTAGTACATATATTTTTTGTATAATGTAAGCGAAGGAATATCAATGTTGAAAGATATAACTCATGTTACTTTTACCTGTGATTATATAGCCTCACTTTATGGCAAATGTAGACGCTCTTAGAGCAGTTGTTTAGCAAAAGGCGGCAACGTTTTTATTACAAAGACTCTACAGTTATGTGCCCTTGTCTAGCCAGATGTGGGTGACTAGCGCGTTGTCTTTTCAGATCAAGTAAATTAAAGAAAAAGAAAAACTCTATACAGAACAGAAGCAATAAGCCTTGCTCTTAGACACCTAAAGAAGACGTGCCCATTTCTAAAGTTTGATATCCACTCTTCTCTACCTACTGCATGACCAGTAATATACATAAATCATTTTCCACAGAAAATGACTGCATTGCTGTAGTTATAATGTCACAGGCAACACACCATGAGAAATATATCATTTCATCTGTTGACATCAGTTTCAATATAGATGTCTTTCTTTGTTTTATTTTTCTTCTTCGTCAACAGTCCGTCTTTTGGCGTATGTGTGTATTTTCTGTTTTTGAACAGACTAGTTGTGGTTATATATTTTGATAGGTCGCCGACAAGTCACACCTCGAATGTGTGCTTTACATGTAGATAAGCGGTAGGTATATGTACACACAATGTGGTACGGAGAAGTCATTACCATCAGGTCTCCAGACTACTAATGTATGTATACAATGTGCCTTCTTTTTTTGCCAATGCCATCCCTAGTCCATTTAATGCTTAACCTTAATATTGTGCTGGATATTCATGTAGCAACCGATCTTCATACTGCATTCTATTCATAACGGTCATTCACAGAGGACCCTTGACTGAATATGCCTCCTCTGAGGCTTAATACAATGGTGAACGAAGTAGTTATCCCCCAACTAAAAACCTGCCCCTAGATCAACCGACGACATTAAGATTAATCTCTCAAAAGAATTAGCACAGATTTGCATACTCGCAATGCATCAATGAAAGGCTTTGTCAGATTTCTTTGATTATAAAAAAATGGGTATCAGCTTACTTCTATGATCATAAGCGAATTTTTATTCTATCAAAAATAATCCACATAATACATGGATCTTTTATTAAAAAGGTAGTTTAAAAAGCTAGGAGGCTTAGCTAGTACTTTTGTTTCTCCATTTGGCCTGTAGTAGTAGTTATTATATATTGTTAAGCGATATGAGCCAGTCAGGAAAAGTGGTATAAATATGCAGTTATTATTCTTATTATTCAAATTGAATCATACAATATTTATCGATGAGAAACAAACATCAGTGCCATACCCCATGACAATTCAAACATTCGTTTATCATATGTGACTCCAATAGAAGATCAGGCGCCTATCAAATCTAATCGAATAAATCACAGGAAATGCTTTTATCGAAATCTTTCCCTGGATGCTTGTGCTCATAAATCACGTCAACAAACGTGTAAGGGATGTCGAGCATCTATAAGAATTGAGGTTTTGGTGTAACGATAATGCACAAAGACTGCTGCGTGTAATCGATATAATCATTCGAGCTTGAAATACTCATCAGTGTATTGATCAATCAAAGCTTATGACAAAGGAAGAGGAAGAGCTTTACCATGTCTTTAGATCGTGTTTATTACAGTTACTTTTAATGAGCGACAGAATTCAAAACTTACCAAGGACGGATTGTTTATGCTTACAAACCGTTTATTCCCAAACGCGTTTCTTACTCATGTAAGAATTACCTTACAATTAATGTGCATGAAAAAGGATTTGTAAATAATTTCTAGCAAACAAAAGCAATAAATCAACTAAAATCAATCGGTAACATTGCTCGAGATTGAATTCCAAATAGTATTTGAGCCTAAAAAGAGTTGATTTATAGTAAATATATAGTGAACTGTAGGAAAACTATTTGTTGCATTATTTTTAATTTAAGAAATTGTAAGGCCAAAATGTATCAGGGAAATATTAAAGTATGGGCGAATAGTTCAAACACTAAAATGTAAAATGACTTTTGCAAGATGTTATATATATTGTAAAAATACATATATCACACGAGCCGTATCAAATCATACTCTGCATTTATATCATATATGTATATGAATGTGTTTTTTAATTTGCAAGACATATGGATTCATATGCATGTTGATAAAACCAAGTCCAAACAATTGATTTAAATAATAACATACGTTTACGATTAACGTTTGAAGATTAAAGTCACACTAGCCACATTCCTGACTGTTTGTTCAATAATACCATATTTCATCTTGCCAAATAGCTTAAATTGCCTCATGTTTTCCGAACTATATTTAAATTTTGAATAAAAATACGAATCCAAATGTGACCAGGAAATATTACCATGAATAAATCCACAGACATCGTAGAACAGCAGTTATAGTATTGGCAATCAAATTAATCGGATGCGATCAGACAAGCAGTAGCCAATCAAGTAATTCATTAGAACTAACATCACTGACGTGACTATGCAACTAGTCTGATTAATGTTTTTTTCTTACATACGCGCTGAGTTAACGTGCCTCATATAAGAATAAAATAACGATACTGGCCTTATCCATCAATATACAGATAAAGATATGTTAAGAGTCGATGAAATTCAAATCAGGAAGACATGATGCTTTATCTTAAGAAAGCACGTACAAATGTAGTCAATTTGCAGCGTTTTCGTATGGGGAAAAAGGACAAAAGTTAAATCATGCATGTACGTACATCTTTTGGTATCAACCAGACATTTTTTTGTATTAGGCTGTTAGTAATATGGAATTCAATTTTGTTAATGCAAATCCATCATTACGAAAATACCCTTTTATCAGAATCATATTTGCTAAGAAAATACGAGAAATGAAATCGTAATGTATTTCTGCACTATACATTATATATTTCCAATAAGAAACTACATTTGAAGGTTAGAATCAAGTAATTATTAAAGGATTACTTTACTATGTAAATCCAATGAACTTCGGCTTAATTTTCTGGTTTCAGGAATGAACTTCAGCTTTATTGTGGTTTTTATTTATACACCCTTGCCACATAAAATACAGAAATTTAAAACAATTAAACCACCCACATTTCTACAATTAGCAGTAGGGATCCCTCTCCACTATCAAAAGACGCTAGATGGGCAGAGTATGCCAATTTTAAAATTAGCTCTGTTGTAACAATGGCAATTATATTCTACAAATGTCTGTGCCTACATGCTCCACTTTTTATCAAAATATAAAATAATGAAAAAAAAACACGAAAAATAAAAATATTTCAAGGTTTTAAAACAGCCTTAATATCATATCACTTTTTATTTTGGTCACAGGTGCTTATCAACATTTGTTAACATAGATAGGTTGTTATATTGAACGGCACATGACCTTTAAAAGGTTAAAACCAACTTGTCGATCAATATGTGTTAAAAATGACTCGGCACACCAGGGACTCGAACCCGCGCCCAACATAACGTGAACTTAAGCATTCTGACCAGTAAACAACAGAGCCCTGTAAAAGAATAGCGCCTATCAATGACTGATAGGTTGCTCGTGCTATTCCCCAGTGTACATGTGGTTGATCTGTATACTGAATTCTGTTGAACACCTCACCATTATAATTATATGCGTTATTGGTATATAACTGGATGATTAATTGCATTGAATTATATAGATAAATACAACACAGGGTTATAATTATGGTTGTTTCGCGGGAACGTATCCGCCTCGAAATTGTGAGGGCCCATGTTTGGATATGGGTAGTACCACATGGATACTACCACTCTTTAAGAGATGTGGTTAGTTTGGTACGATTATTAAAACAATTCCGCTGTTACTCACCTTTAAGCCAAATGTATCGCTTGGTTTTTTCAAAGTATATCTTTGTATCGTATTTTTCATAATATCTTCATCAGTGGCGGGGGTTAAAGAAATCGAAGTATCTAAAGCAGCGTCTTCGTTGATTTTCACATTGGTAGAAGCATAGGGGAACGATGGCGTGTTATCGTTGATATCGCTCACGAGAATAGTCACTTTAAATGTATAAAACTGCATACCTGACCGTGCAGCAACGTGTAGGGTGAGCTTGCAGATTGTCTCAATTTTACATAAAGTCTCACGATCGATTCTTACTCGAGTTCTGAGAACCCCTGTCCTATTATCGATAGTAAAGTGATTGTTGTCTGCATTGGGATAAATAAGCAGAGAATATTTCAAGCTGCTGAAATCTTCTGCACTCAACAGCCTAGACATGTTGGAGTCTCTCCCCACATATCCGATGATACTTGGTACAGGCATCTCTTCGTCAATTGTGTATTCCAAGTCAAACAGCTGGTTTTCGACACCATTAAATAGGCACATAATGATAGTAAGAACAAGGATGATTTTATAAGTATCTGACAACAGACATTCCTTGTATGAATGCGACATGCTGGAACAACACTGTGAACTAGTGTAGACAGGACAGTACATTGTTGGTATTAGTCACATTATTGGCAGTGCTCAAGCATTTTACAGGTCAAAGTATCTATCTATCATTATGACCCACTTCATTTTGTTCAAGTTATATCCACATGCCAATTGATTTCAATATTAAGTAAAGTTTATTCTCATTATTGAAATCATGCATATCAATATGTATGACGTTTTGTTGGCAGTTGATGTAATTAGATGCCAATGCAGAAGTCAGAATTCAGACCTGTCATTGTAATGGTCTAATTAGACGTGCTGTGTTCAACATGGAGTGAAGCAGGCACCAGTTGCACATTCTTTACACTTTTACCGGAGTCCCAATTACATTCTTTCATATGTTGACCTCAACTGCCCCTGAAAAAAAAGGATGATATATGATTATATACAAAATGTAACGGGATATAAGTGAGCTTATTCTCTATCATAAAAAAGTGGACATACTCAGTGTTCTGTGGTAAATATTAAGATACCGTCTCAACGGTACAGTTAAACATGCGAAGAAAAATAATACACAAATATGTAATCAATAGGGTATGTTTTATGCATTCTGTTCATAACTTGTAACTCAAGTTTGTAGCACGAATTCAATGACCTGGGTGGTATCCAGGGAAATAAAAGAGATTCTGGAAAAGGCTCATCATTGTCAGGGTAAGCTTTTGTAATATCAATACATAGTCTTAATGCACACTGCTATCGTATAAGGGTAGCTTTCTGCAGACGGAAAGATGACACACGTGACTTACTCCCGTTTATATCACGAAAATTGTAACCTTATTCGTGTAAAGACGTTTGGAAACTTGATTTTACGGTTTACTCTTTAATTAAATGGATGTAATAGTAAAGCCTGGCGCTGACATTCTAATGTATCAGGCTAGTTTACTTAGGCTAAACACGCAATGTCCCGCGAATAATTTATCGGTTGATGATGCGACCATTACTTAATGATGTCTTAAATAAGCTTAGAGTAAGCCTGTTACTAATAGCTATTGTCCCTCCATCTAGGTTGCTGGGGTGCCAGATAGGGCGGTAATTTCGGAACCCCCGTAACCGCAATGCACTCTGGTGTCATATTGTGTAAACATGATCTAAGGTCTAAGTTTATATAACATGTTATACTAAAAAATAAGCGTTAAAAAGAAAATGATTTGAAAAGTGAATTAATTTGAAGAAATGACAAAACATGACAACTGCTTGGGAAAATTAACAACATATGTAATTTCAGGAACGTTGGACCTTCACACTACAGATGAGATTTAATATAATTGAACAAAAAAATCAAAGCGTTTTACTCAACACGACTTGGGTAATACTAAGCGATATCAGTTCCCTATTTTGTAATGATAGAAGCACCAAATTGTTTGACCATCATTGTACGAATTATTTTTGTTTGTTTAAAATTGACTATCTTTACTTTGACAGTGCTGTTAGCAAAAAAAAATTCAAATAGAAAATCCTTTAATCACATAATATTTGTGTTTTGAAACATTAAATTTTGTTTGTGCTCTGTCAACTTTAGAGTTTTACAAGAAAGCAGTTAGTGCACAGTGTGTAAGTTGAATTAAAAGGGAATGTGAAAATTCAAAGCGTTTTACTCAACACTACTTGGGTAATACTAAGCGCTATCAGTTCCCTATCTTTTAATGATGAAAGCAACAAATCGTTTGACCATCAGCGTACGAATCATTTGTTTGTTTGTTTAGAATTGACCATATTTACTTCGACAGTGCTGTTAGCAAACGAAGGAAAACAAAATTCAAATAGAAAATCCTTTAATCACATAATATTTGTGTTTTGAAACATTATATTTTGTTTGTGCTCTGTCAACTTTAGAGTTTTTCAAGAAAGCCGTTAGTGCACAGTGTGTAAGTTGAATAAAAAGGGAATGTGAAAATTCAAAGTGTTTTACTCAACACGACTTGGGTAATACTAAGCGATATCAGTTCCCTATCTTTTAATGATGGAAGCGCCAAATCGTCTGACCATCAGTGTACGAATCATTTTTGTTTGTTTAAAATTTACCATCTTTACTTTGACGGTGCTGTTAGCAAACGAAGGAAAACAAAATTAAATTAGAAAATCTTTTAATCACATAATATGTTTACGAATATCATGAAATATCTCTGATAGACTCGGATATTTTCGTGTCGATTGATGTTAGTGTTTGTATTAGGGATCAGGGTTTAAAATGAAAATAAAAGTTAAACATATCATTCATTTTATATAACTTCGTTTCGGATATTATAGTTTGAGATGTACATGTTTGTGTTGAAGTACTAGTGTAAGTAGAACTTAATTATGACATATATACTTGATATGAACTAAGACAGGAAAATATAACTATTGCTCATAACTCTTATATGTGACATTTGGTTTTATTTACTTTTATTTCATGTATTCACAAATTTTAACTATCTTGTTTAGTAATCCGAAGTGATCTTGTTTGGTTTATGTAGTTTTATGACGTTTGAATGGATCTTAAAAGTTAATCAAGTAAAATCTAAACTCTGATCAAAAATAAACTTTGAAATATTATTTACTGGGAGAAACTCAGAAATGTAAAATTTATAAAGGTTGCATTCGGAACTCATTATATCTAACTCGAGACAGACAGAAAAGACAGTTAATTGTGTATATGTGTATAAAACTCTGCTGAAACTGTTATTTGAATTGTCAAAGACTGATCAATCTGCCTTGATAGGACGGGTTCTGTTTTTTTTTATTTCTTGATTAATTATTGGAATTGTCAAATCTAGTATTCCGTGTCTAAAACTGATAACATTTTAAATCACGCAAAAATCAACAAACAAACAAAGGAAAACATTCACAAGAAAAATAACGCAAGAAATACTTTTATGTTGAGTGAGTCGGAACTCACAGAAACAGGGGTATTGACATCTCTTTGAAGTTATACATATAGTCATGAAACCGCAAACATAGGATCGTGTTTCTATAAAAAAGATTGTCAACATAACTAATATAAATTAAATTGATCTCGCTGCACTCAGGCTTATCTAGTGATGTCATTAATGTGTTTCTATGGTTTTGATTAATCTTGCGGTTTTCGCAATAAAAATCATCAAATGTCTTACACGTTTTAAGCGTTAACAATTTCATGGAGTTTTCTGTGTGGTGACAGAACACGCTAGACATGTACCAGTATAACACGTTATCACGAAAACGGACAAAGAAAAATGTGTTTTTGAAAGTCAGGCAAAAAAGTCAAAAAGTCAATCAGAAAAAAATAAATCATTGAATTTGTGTTGTTGGTTAGGTTCGTAGTCTTAGGAAAATAACAAGAAAACAAATCAAAGGTTAAAACGTTAAATAAAAACAATATCTTGTCTTTTGCCGTCATATTTGACCATTTAATTCATTGAACCAAAGAAGCCTATCATGAGCAGACATACTCGTGAGTGCAAGACCTCCGAAACTGCCTTGCAAAATTCTGGTTGGTTCGGTAGAAATTGGCCGGAACAAACAGAGATAAATTCAGATACAGGATAGAGATCGAGGAAAAAACGGATGTTACCTATCTCATATGGCTCGTGCCTGAAAATAAAGAGACTCAACTCAATTTTTGTCTCAAAATCGGAAAATGTTAACCAAACAAACTATCAAACTTAATAATTTGACCAAACTGATAAAAAAGACACTATAATATATATATTATTATTATATACCTTATATTTAAAACACGAAAAACACGATCAACAAAGGCATGTGAAGATACAGGTAATAACCCCCGGGGAGGTGTAAAATTGAAGACGCCCTTACTGTTTTTGCCACTTAATAGCTGCTATATGACGTTGCTTTAAACTCATAAATACGATTTCTGTACGAAAAATACTAGATAACATCTGTCTAGGAGAAATATTTTTTCCACTAAAATACGATTTAACTACGAAAAATACTAGATAACATCTGTCTATATCTGTTCCACTTAAATACGATTTCTACTCTACACAAAAAAACACTAGGAAATGTAAAAACCTCCAGTTGGTAAGAATACAAATAAGCAATTGAATTTTTGTATCTCAATGTTTTTAAGAATGTAATCGTTATTGTCAACCTTGTGATCATTATATTACATTATCAAGCAAATCTTTTTTATAACGTTCGTTCATGCAGCATATTATGAAATTAATATGCATCACTTTTATTGATGATAACACTCTCAGGATTTAAACACACCAATATAAAGTGCGTCCTGTATGCATTATTTTCAAGATGATATTTGTCGCCACATGAGTGACGATAGATAATGTTGTATTGAACGAGATTAAGCAAATTTCCTTCTTTCAAATACAAGGATTGGTGTGGAACACTGTTATATAGACCTTAGGGTTATCGCCAATAAACGATACATTAAAGACTACATCATTAGATCACAAACCGAGCGTAGTTAAGAAAAATATGGAAGCTAAATGGTGGATTCATATAATTTTAGGATCCGGTAGGGGATTAATCCCCCGGACCTGTGAGTACGCATTTACCACTCGACTAGTGGACATAAAAACACATTTAATATAATTCTTTGATTTGTTTATTTTGTTGTTATATATTAACAAATGACGTACGTTAATTGTTAACCCTTAACTATTTTTTAAATACATATTCTCTGATACAAGTCTCTTCACGATAGTGAGCAACTTACAATGCACTCCGAAGCTGAAAAGTTTATAATCCCCGCGTTACAAGTAATCCACACAGATTATACGGAGAGTCCGCACTTATCAACCGTTTAACCATCTCTGGTCTAATCTAAAAATCCAACCACCGCCTCTCTCTCAATAACCGATCTCACCCGCGGTAAAGTAATGGCAAGCAGTCTGCTATCTGATAAAGTGAATGTCCCGCTGATGCGACCATACGACTCTGGGTACTGGCACAATGAGACTATACTGTCTTGTTTTAGTGATCATTTGAAGGACAACTGACATCGAACTAAGTACTGTTGCGTTGCGTATCATATCTCTGTCTCTGTTCGTGAGTAGTAACCGTGAAATGGGTGCACACATTATATCCAATCCAACGGTTACGTCAAATAATGGACTAAAATATCATTGCATGAACATTGCGGATACTGAGATATAAATAATATTTTTGTCTATGTTGTTTATTTGAGCCTTTTTTTAGTTATATTGTCCGTTCCTTTAGATTGATTATTGTATTTGTTTCAGAGATTTGAAATCTAAGTTGCAATATGTTTTTATTATTTTATTTGAATACATTATGTAATTCATTGTTCTAGTGACATTGTTTAAGTGATTCATTCAATGCATTAATAAAAACATAATATAAGCAAAATGATAAAAATTCCTGCTACCGAATAACAGTGGTGATGGATTTATGTCTTATAAAACTCTTTTGTTTGATACCTTAGGGTAGAGTACATACAATAAAGGAATACAACTTCTAAAAAACTATGTGCCTATACTGTTAAAAAAACATTTCAAATTATTACATTTATTCTACAGTTTGCATGCGTACTGATATTTTCAGTCCGTCACATTTGTTATAAACCTAGATACCTTCGTTTGTATATTTAAGACAGCTACTTTATACCAAGATTATTTTAACGATCATCTAATTACCTGTTGACTGCTCGCAATTGGCATTCATGAACAAATTGCGATGCTCCATTTGTTGTATTAAAAACATTCAGGAATAATACTGTTTCATGTAATTGTGATAGGTAAAAGTGGGAGTTCCGATTGGTGAATAGGGTGAACATCATACAAACAATTTCAATTCAAGACTTATATCAATTTAAATGGAGCTATAGTGAATATTATTACAAACACCAGATAGCGAATAATATATCTAGATTTTTCTAAAAAGCACCGAGATCCTTCTCGTGTCATCGCCAATCGAAGCTTAACATTCAATTCAATTTTCATCGATTTGAAATAACTCATGTGCGTTAGTGATTGTGATTAGTGACATACCAATGACATGGTGGCCTTTGTTTGAAAGTTACAGGCCAATTCATTCCGCCGGTGAGGTTATTTCTGTTAACAAGGTTGGTTAACGATAAAACTACAAATATTAAACGTAGTATGTTTCTTTTTAAAATATTCTAGAAAACAATGTAATGACTTTTAAAATGTTATTGTATTGTTTCCTGAAATGCTTAACTGATAAACACGTATGCGATGTTTGTAGGGGCTATTCAATTTATTCTTATGATAATACATCACAATGGACAACATAATGAAGGAGACATGTGTTGACAAATGAGAAAATGTAGAAACCATTCTAACCATGAATCTAATTCTTTTTCTCAAAGGCCGCTATACTTAAAATCATGCTATATCGAAACGTAGTAGGTTCGATCCCCGCTTCAGTGAAATATATTTCATCATCAGTGATTTGATGTTCTTTTGAGTAGATAGAATCAAGCACTTAGTCATACTAGAAATGGACAATAAAACGTAGGTACCGGTCGCACATTGCACACAATAAAGATTCCTTGGTGGTTTGAAATATTAGATATATTTGCCGACATGGACACACGCCGGGCACAACAAGAAAAATGAAAACGTCCATAAACGTACATAAATTGTACCATAAACGTATTAGTACAGAACATATTTTGAAGAATTCAGCTAAACATAATATGTTCAGTCAACAAACAGTTTACTTGGATAGAGATATCACGAACGAACAAAATAATTAAAAAAGTGTATTTCTTGTTATAACTTTTTGTTCGGAACATTTTTATTCTAAAGATGAAGCGATTATTTAATTTCTCTTAAGCTGTTTATTTTCTGATAAAGACATCATTTTGGACACGTCACTTATGCATGTAATTACCTGCGCTTGTATCAACGAAGATGTCAACGCATTAAGTTTATAAGCTAAAACTTGCTTTCAAACTCTAAATACAAATAATATTATATGATTTCTTTCGGTTTTAATAACATATACCTAGGTTGTCACGAGATCATGAAGTTAATAAGACAGAATATGTCAGTTAAGACGAAATGAAGGAAATAACTTATGACAAGGAAAGAAATCAGGGTAATGTTAGTTCTCCAACACTTGATAACATAATCATGGTTAAGATAGCAGACATTTCATATCCAACGTACCGGACAACCTTTGAATCAAATCTGTCTAGCTTGGACGGGTTCTGGCTTTGTGTTTCTCAATTTATTAATGAAATCGTTAAGACAAATAGGCGGTGCCTTGATCAGATGAAACGTCACGCAAAAATAAAAAAAAAGAGAAAGGAAAAATATTCACGAGATAAGTATCGCGTTGACTTTTTATGTTGAGCGGGTCGAAGCACGCATAAAGGGGGTATATATATAGTCATATATTGAAACCATAAATATTATGTCTTTTTTCAATAGCACAATTTGTCAACACAGATTATCTAAAATGAAATTGAACTCGACGCCTAAGACAGTTATATTGATATCATTAACGTTTGATATGAAAAAAACTCATTTTTGTCACAATAAAGTTAACCAAAGTCACTATTTTTTTTCATCTGATTTAGACGTGTTATTTCACCATTTTTATTACATCAAGATTCGACAATTTTGTTTACTTTATCAGCGATAAAATTGTGACAAGATGACTTCACTTTCAAGCTAGACCTCATAACTAAAATGAAGTTCTAGTCGTATCTTAGAAAAAAAATACATATTTTATAATTTCCCCGGCAACACCCTTAACTTGCGACCAGTTTCAATCCATTCTGAGTATATCGTTTTTTTAACATTGGTCAGTGCTAGTGGTCAGTTTCCTCAAAGTTATGTTTTGCAAAGACAAATTGTTGAGGATATGTATTAGAATCCTTAAAATCCAAGTCCGGTTGAGTCATTGGGAGGTGAAGAGAAACCCTTCACCCACCCCCCTCTCCCTAGTATTAAACTGTTACTTAAATTGTCAAAGACTCTGATTGATCAGTCTTGTTTGGACGTGCTCTGTTTTTTTTTCGGTTTCGATTCATGAATGAAATTGTCGAGACAAATAGCCGGCCCCAGGATACGATTAAATATCACATAACGAAAACATCAGCAAACAGAGAGGTAAAAACATTCACAAGATAATATTGCGGAGTCCAAGTTGTTCATGGCAAAGGGATATTGATAAATTTGTGAAGTTAGGCATACAAAAAAGAAACCGCTAACAAAATAGGATTGTTTTTCAGTAGACAATTTCCAACACAAATAATGTAAAACGAAATTGAACTTGCTGCTCTTAAGATATCATAAATGTGGTCCTATGGTTGGATTAATCTTGCGTTTTGTACAGTAAGAAAGCATCAAATGTCGGACGCGTATCGGAGCTTTAATAACAATATTGACATGTATCTGTCATTTTGTGAAAACACGTTAGAAAGATAACAGACAAATAATATAACGTTTTTTTTAAATCACACAAAAAAGCAAACTATCATAAAAGTTCCTAGCCTTAGGCAGCTAATCATATAAGGTTAAATAAAAGCATCCTCGTTTATTTCAATGCCATAGTTCAAACATCGGTCAGTAAACAAAATGAATCATCTCATCTGTATTTGGGCTTTGTGTTATGTTAATCAAAAATCAACTGGAAATAAATATTACATACACACAATTTGCTGATATTGTTGTATGAAAATTTCAGAGTTTTTAAACAGAAAAGAAAACTAGAAAAATAAGCACTCGTAGAGAGTTCAACCACGACCATCAAAAAAATCAACAAATACATATCGCATACACTAAACGGGACATAAATCTGTCAAAAAATTATTTAGAAGAGCGTATGTCCAACGTTTCAATTTCTTATTCTTAAGTCATATAGCACAAAATATCAACAAGAGCCATACGTCTGACAATGTTACATACATCTTTTTGTATTTCGCAAGCAAACATGTATTACTTGTTCTATACAATCCTTTCAAAGATTAAAGAGATTCTGTTTCTGTTTCTGTTTCTATTTGGCTAATCAAAACACTCGACATGTCGAGGATACTCGATGTCTGGTTCCATAGGGTTTATATACAAGATGGGATGGGGTATTGTTAGGACTAATAGACTAGAGGAAGGAAAGAGATTGACAGTGTTTTTAAAAAAAGCTGATGGGCTATAACCTGCCACGAGCGAGGCTTTGAAGGCCTCCAATGAAGTTGCTGTGGCAGTCTCTGAGAAAGTTTGTTCCATTCTTGGACTGTTCTTAGAAAGAAGGTGTTTGAGAAGTATGATTTGCTGGGTAACAGATCTAGAGGCGTGAATGTATGAGTAGGCATATTTTT
>JAUUEB010473192.1:0-30775 GCA_032362205.1 Clione limacina | reverse complement strand
GATGTATCGAAATTCAAGGACTATTTAAGGACTTTTCAAGGAGTCCTTGAATTTAAGGACTGCGCGGGAACCCTGTTTTTACCACAAAAATAACATAATCATAAGTCAGTTTTTCTTGAGACTGGTAGAAAAGTAGCTACACATAATATATGTCTTTTTTCAATTATTCTCCTCTGAGGATTTTGGTTTGATCGAGGCTGATCAATTTTTACAATCCATGAACAAAAATGAAACTGTTGAACATTCACAAAATGAGAATGAAATTTCAAAGTGACCATTCATAACCAAATGAGCAATTGTTACTCCTTTGAAAAATGAATATTGGGATTTCTAAACATGCACTGATGAAGATAAATGGTTTGCTCATAAGTTGGCAAAAGAAGGTTTTTGCAGACTGTTAAACTTCATGGCCCCCTGACAGAACTGCAGAGGACTTTTTAGTTTATCAAAGACACTAAATAACAGGTTTAGACTTATTTGCACGAGTAGATAATCTTAGTGAAAGAAAGAAAGAGAGAGAAGGTGTTGCACCAATGACATGACTTACCACAAAGACTGCAACCAATGTTTGCGCTAGGGTACAGGTCACTAATACCTTTGGGTATGATAAATAGATAGCACATAGAACACACCATTTCTACAATCATCTTTATTTGGAAAAGAAAAAAATCTTGCACTCTGAATAAACCAAAACACGCTCTGATCTACTATCTTACTGAATTAATTCATTGATATTGTTCCCCTGAGGGGCTGATTATCAAATCTTTTCATTAAGAAGACTTGGTCTCCGACCTCATTACCTCTCACTCCATCATGACCTGGAACCATAGGATGATCGTGAAGGTAGCCTTGGTAATAGTTTAGATCCAAACCTGATTCCTGACAATCTTCATCAGCGTATGCTTTGAATCTTGTATCCACAGTATGGAATTTATATAGTAAGAATGTGATATCCTCTGGATAGGACTTTATGATTTGACCCAGATCTGTCAATGTATGTGTGTGATATATGTGAAATTTGGCACTTAGACCAAACAACAAAATATGCTGTTATCTCAATAAGAACATTCTTGATAACGACAAAGGTAGCCTAGGCAAGTATGATGTATTAATGCCCACGAGTATGATGTATTAATGCCCACGAGTATTTTTATAACCATGCACTCATTTGTGTAGACAAAGGTCATACATGTTATTTGACATCTTCTGTGTCAGACAAAGGTCATACAGCATGTTATTTGAGATCGCCTGTCAATATTCTTTACATAATGAACACATAATAAACACTTTAAAAAAGTTTTTATATATGTTCACCTATAGACTTTCATACACAGACTAAAAAGACATTTAAAGAGAACTAATTGAGAACGCCAATCACGTTTTAAGTCTTAGTCAATGTTTTGCATGTACAACAAAAACCTTGCATATGGCAAACAGGAATCACAAAGTCAATAAAATTGTCCTTAAAAAGACATCATATTAAAGAAAAGACTTGCATCTTGGAATAGAACAAGATTATCATCATCAAAGAGTTAAATCTAACACATCAGGTCTCAATTTTCGGTGACCCTTGACACATGGAAACTGGCTTTTCTGTGACACAAGTGATTAGTTCAGCTTGCTGTGACACATGTGATTAGTTCAGCTTGCTGTGACACAAGTGATTAGTTCAGCTTGCTGTGACACATGTGATTAGTTCAGCTTGCTGTGACACATGTGATTAGTTCAGCTTGCTGGGACACATGTGATTAGTTCAGCTTGCTGGGACACATGTGATTAGTTCAGCTTGCTGTGACACATGTGAATACTTCATCTTTGACTGGCACATGTTAGTACTTCAGTTTGCTGACATGAGAATACTTCAGTTTACTGCAAAACATGTAAATACTTCAGTTTTTAGTGACACGTCTGAATATTTCAGTATGTTGTGACATATGTACACATGTAAATACTCAGTTTCCTGTGACAATTAGACACATGTGGCGATTTGATTTGTTGAGACACATGTGATGACTTCAGTTTATACAGACACAAAAAAAGACTGTTATTGTTATTTGTAAGTTTTCTAGCGCCACATTTTGAGATATGGTTGTGACACCTTTACGCATAAATAGAGACTTGGTTTGTTGTGACATCTTGACATATTCAAGTTTTTCAGTTTCTTGAGACACAATAGCACACATGAAGACTCTGTGGTTTACTGTGTCACAGTACCAAATATGGAACAGATAGATGTGCTACTTTGACACATTTGATAAACTATGAGAGTTGTGACACAAAAAAGTAACATCAGACTAGCACCAGGCATGATAGCACACTTGTGTCTTCATTCCCTTATGTTTCATGACAGTGTGTTATGATAAAAAGAAAACTTAACACAACAAATCAAACAAAGAATGTTGTGAATCTGTAATTCGTCTACAGATTTTATCACATGATGCAGATTTTGAATCTCAAAAAGGTTTTGTCTGTATATTCAACTTTGGCACATTTCTTTTTGTTGACTGATATGACATTAAAGCAAGGTATACAATTACAAGTTCTAAATCCACCTGGACCCGACTGTGGGTATTTCTCTGGTTCAGCACCATACACTCATGAAGATGGCATGTTATAGATCCAACAATCCACACATGGCATACTGAGTTATTGTCAAAAATTGGAGTATGCACAAAAAATAAATGTGTACACTTGCTTAGGATGAAAACGACATGGTATCTCAAGTCTTGAGATACTTCAAGTATAAGAGTTTGTTAATGGCTTCAAACAGATACTGGCAATTATCAAGTGAATATGTTCAAAATATGATGAGCGCAGAGAAGTGTAATACTGAAGCAATATCTCTTGTTAATCACAGATCTTAACCGTTTCCAGATCTGTATAGACCTCTTTATAGTAAAACGGGCTCATTCAGACACACTGACCAATTACAAGCCTTTTTGGCATCAGAATTAGCCAGTTGATATAGTATTCCATTCATGATCAAATGTTTCTAAAATCAGAAGTCATGGTACTTCAGCTACAAATCTGATGTTGTTGCAGTCGTCTGAAAGCTCTGGGTATTCATCTGGTTGATGGATGTAGTCTGCCACGTAGCCTGAGACTTGACCTGAGGTGCGAATCTGATGCATCTCAGCATCTGACCAGTGATATAATGAAGGCAAGCCGTGTTGTAGAAGATATTTCTCCCTAGACCAAGCATGACCCACTGCACGGCCTTTAGCGTGCCTCAGCACCCGTCTCATCTCTCTGTCTAGAGATGTGCCATATCGGATATTGAGCACTGTGTGGTTACCATGGATACGAACATCAACTTCTCTGTGCGATAAAGAGTAACTCTGACCTCGCTGATTTCTATGAACTGAGATGTTCATTCCTGACTGATAAGTCAATAAGCTACTGTGTATGCTTAAAGTACTCAAATCCTTATCGGCTTGTATAGCGCTAGACTTGACAAAGTAATGGACATCTTTACCGTGAATGGTAAAGTGGACTGGTAAAATATAGGAAGAGTTGAGCAGTGTTGTAGCCAAATTAGTGGCCCATATCTCTGATACATCTAGAATGTTGACTACTGCTCGTCCGTTCAGGTCTGAGATGGTCACTCCAGGACCAAAAATAGAGGGAAGAGGAGCTGGACTCTCTTTGGGAAGGTGTTGAAGGGGCGTCACCTAAAGAAAAAGGAAAGTACAATCATTCTATTTTATTACTTTGGTAATTTCAGTATCCTATTTTATATTGTTATAATTTTTCACAAGTCTAATTACTTCTTAAAACATTGATGTGCGTCAAATCATGAATTCCAAGTCCACTCTGATGATAAAATCCATTCCACTAAACTAAGTGAAAACAAAAAAAGATATCTGTGTGTAAAGCTAATATCCCTGGTGGTGTTTAAAATTATTTTACCCATGTCCTTTTACACAAAATAAATGTATCTGTACATATCCTAACACTGACTTATAACATTGAGGATACACATAAGAAACAAAAAAGACTGATCTTGTCTTTGTGATGGCTTTGGGCACATCTTGTCTTGTGTGACTGTTTTAGTCACACATATTTGAAGACGTTAGTGCTCCTTGTAACCATGTAAGTGGACACTATCACGCTTCAGGAGTTTCTATGTTTACAGACCCTTAGAGAAGCAGTTTGAAAATGGAAGGCTCTAGGGAAAAATGTCAATACAAGCCCAAAAAGTCATATCCAACAGTTTGCTTTTGCCTATTAACGCTCTGCTAAACTCACATCACCATCCTCGTTCTATAGTCCCCGTTTCCATAGGTTAGAATGCTCTAAACTTCTTATACAGTGTTTCAAAGCACTAAATACTTAAACTGCTATATTTCTTTTTTTTTAAGCAAATCAAATTTGAAAAGGCCTCAAACTGAAATTTCAAGCTACAGGTGAAATCTTTTGATTTAGAGGTGTCACATATACATTTCACAATTCTGGTGAGACAATGAATTTTAGGAAATTCACAATTTTCTTAATCATTTCAAGGCTCTAAAAAATTTGAAAGTAAAGTAAGTAAAATTGATCTTGGTGAAGATTTTCATTAGAGACTAGGGTTATAACCTTGTTGATTTGGTAAACTAGATTAAAACTAAGACTGACCTTTGACCTCGGTACTGTAGAGATTGTCAATAAATTATGCATGTCCCTTCTGAATGTACACTCAAAAGCTGATGAGGCAGGCAACAGCTGCATATCCTGACCTTGAGGTGTGGGGTTCAAATCTCCAGTATAAGACACATCAGGTGACATAGACTTGATGTCATAGCCGAGGATGTTGAGCCAGTCAGCCAGATCTGCAACAAATATGAACACAAAAATAGGTAAAAAAATAGTTTTAAAAAAGAAACTGCAAAATAAAGTGAACAATTGTCAAATAAGTCAAGGTAAAATATCTTTAATAAATTTTCGGAGCAAGGTTAGCACAGATATACAGCGTGTCCATAAAGTAAGTAACTATTTCATTTGTGCAATTTTTTTCAAACAATAGAAGATTATGTAGTATGTTTGGTCTTTTCCATATTTATGAAATGAACCTGAAAGTGAGCTTATTTATTGGTTTAAGCGATTTTGACATACTTGTATATTATTTGAAAAGTTTCTTCTAAGAAGAGAACTATATCATTCTTGTATCAGAGAGGCTCGATCGGCGAAAAACCGAAAGCATATACAAAGAAAGGAACTAACCTTCAGTCAACCTTGGTATTGGTGCTTGCATGTATGCTAGCACCGAAACCAAGGTCGACTGAAGGTTAGTTCCTTTCTTTGTACTTGTATATTAATTAAATCCTGTGCTTGAATTTTTAATGTTAAATGTGTGAGTTCAAATAAATTAACATTTTTGTATAAACATATTCTTTGTACTTTAATTGACATGTTTATGTGAAAAATAACACAAATGTGTCATTTTTTTAAAATTAAGAGATATTCTTTTTCATTCTATATCATAACAAAGATTGACAACTCACCAATGCGAGGGTAATGATTCTGTCTGAGGTGTGTGTTGACTATATCTCTATGACCATACAGGTTGAGGATCTCTGGATCTTCAGCTACCAGAGACAGTTTGTTGAAAACCTGGCTATAGTCTGGGGTTAAGAAACGGCCAAGATGGGCATCATACACTTTGTCTGCAAAGTGGACCAGTTCTGTTATAGGGTTGTACATACCACCTTGGAAGCCAAAGGTCAGGTCAAAATCTGGGTTTGAGTCAGATTCTTTGATGCCCAGTGGGTTGTACGTGATGTGCTTAAGGATGTTGCCATCTTTGTCAAATACAACCAGGGGGCTCTGATTTGGGTCCACCATGATGTAGTAAAATCTGTCTCCTCGCTTCATGGCCATAAGACTGCCATCAGAGTCTCGGAAGTATTCTGTCAGCTGTCCATTGGTGTGATTGTAGACATGTGTGATGACACGTTTCTTTCTTACATCACTGTAGAAGAACTGGAGGATACGACCATATCTGTCACGTTGAATTGACAGGCGGCCTAAAGCATCATAGAAATAGGAGAACTTGAAAAGGCCATGGCGGGTAACTGACATGAGCTGACCTGCTGAGTTGAAGGACACGTGGTCGAGTCCTCTCTGAGCCATAAGACCATCACTGTCAAACTTGTAGCTGACTCCACCCATCATTGTGATCTTGTCTCCAACATCAAACTCCATGTGCCTAGTGGTCCCATGTGATGTGATCTTGTGGATGTTGCCATCAGCATCATAGCCAAACTCCCACACAGTCTTACCGTGTAGTAATACATCTGTCATATGACTGTCCACATCGTAGATATACTCCAATAACACCTCTTCTGACTTGTCTGTCCGCTGTGTCCATTCATGTACTCGCCCTATTTTATCATAGTCTATGGTCATTTCAAATTTGATCTGACCTTTAAACTTGGCCTCCACAGAGGTTAAACGGCCATAGTTATCCTTGAGGTGAATGAGGGAGATGTGGCTGTCAGAGTAGACTTGTTTGGTCCCTGTCACCCACTCAATGTTGATACTAGACACCTTTGACAGTTTGCCATTCTCAGCAGAAAAACTTCGGTTTGACACAATACTGATATTATTAGATAAGGTCAACATGGTTTCCACTTGTCTAAAGTTGTTATCGTAGCTGAACTTGAAACTTGCACCTACAAGACTGGCATCTTCTGGGAAGCTGACTGAGGCATCTCTGATCAGTGTGCTTAAGTAGCCAAAGGTCAAGGTGTTTGCGTAGCCGCGGGAATTCAGAGAAGCTTTAGAGAGCAGCATAACCTCAGGGTGGTAGTTCATCTCCACCTGGGTTTGATCAAACATGACCAGTGACCTTTGACCCAGATCATTGTACCGGAACACCATACGGCGTTGCTCACTTGGATAGATTATCTGCAGAAAAATAAGCATATACTTGATTTATTGAGACCAAGATTAAGGTATAAACAGGGCAACCTAATTATGCAGTAAATGTTAAAATATCTCATCTTAACAAGAAATAACTTTTCTCTATGAGATATCTATAATCAAAGCTGTTTTTTTGTTTTCTGTTTGTTTCAGATTATGATTGCCTCGACAAGTGTGTAATACACAACAATTTTTGCAAAACCAATTTGTTGGCTTAGTCTCTTCATAAAAAAGCAGCTTTTCTCCAAACTGTCAAATATCAAGGTATTCACTTGACAATGCTAGATATTCGTTGACTGGTAATTGATCAAAATAGACTAGTAAACGGCAAACAGATGATTCAGTTTGTCTCAAATAAAAATAATTGTTTTAAAGACTATTCATTGATTTTCTAATGTGGACACAGAACAAGGAGACTCAAAGGATGGTAAGCTCATCTATAACACAAGGAATCTAGTAAGATTCCTGGGATGCTCTGAGTGAAACCTGTGTGAAGGTTTACCCCTGTCAACTGGGATTTTCTAATGATATAATTAGTGTCTTATGAAAAGGTATCAACCCTTACCAACATTCTATCACACATTGATGAATACATTTGATAATTGGCCATTATGCTTAATTAAACATCTTTAGGGGATACATTCCCCTAATAAATTCTCTGGCAAAAATATGTGGCAAAAGGTTATTTAATTTGCAAAAATACTAGCGTACAAAGAAAAGGCAGAAATCAATTGGATGAATGGAAAAAACTGCTTCTTTTCTATAAGTGTGGCAGGTACCTCCCTTATTTGAAACATGACTTTTTGCTGTAACATCAAGAAAGAAATCTGTCTCCCAAAGGTTTTCAATACGCCATTGGCAACTGTATATTTCTTCAACAAATCTGACCTACCTGCAGTAAATTCCCCATGGCATCATAATCTTCTATGTATGGTAAGTTGAAGTTGATTCCTGGAGCCCTATAGAGGAACCTGCGCATGCCTAGAGTGAGTAGTGTGTTGAAGTGATGGTGACCTAAGAATGGAGTCATCACATGCTGGAGCTTGCCTTGAACATCATGCGTCAAACGATACTGCTTGCCACTGGGCAGGAAAATGTCTGTTGGCTGTCAACGAGAGAAAAGAGAGAGAAAAAAGGGTAAAACTTCCAGGAAATGATGTGAGATAAGTTTAAACATTTTGCCATGTTCGACTTTCTACTCGATATCACAAATAGCGATACCCACGTTTTCGTAGTTGACTAGTGACAGGAAACGACTGTCAGGAGAATACGCAACTTGTGACATAACTCCCTGGCGATACACGTGGGATGAAGAAAATTTTTGACATTGGCGAGGAAATGTCTTTCATGTCTTTCATTGAGAAGGATGACTATCAATAAAGGGAGATTATTGTAAAATTCAAAAAAATCTCACAAAATTTGTGAGTTTTCAGACAATTGATGAAAAATAGAAAGTTACCTGCTTTAAAAAAATAGGGAAAGAATTATATCGTATTAATCTCTAAATACTGAAATACTTAAGCTGTGAAAACAAAGTTTTGGGGGCTTTAGGGTCACTTTTGTTTAAGGCACTAACATACAAAAACTATAAAATCTGGGAGGGGAAGCGTTTGTGTGTTTAAGATCAGAGTGAGTGAATGATAAGTGTTTCAAGTCAAAGTGACACATTCTTACCTTACGAGAATCATTTCTATAGAAATATCTATACTGTTTGCCTCCAGGTTTGAGTGTTCTTTCTTTGATGAGGCCAGGATCCTTGTACTCTCTCTCCTCTACAAGTTCTCCATAAGCCCACTCTACAATGTCACCATGACCGTTGTAAGTGATGTTCATTGGATGATGAGATGATGCTGGAATAAAGGCAGTTGGCAGACCAGCAGAGTTATAAACCACTGTGATGATCTCTTTTAGTCTCTTGTCCATCACAGTCTCTGTGTGAGTGCGACGGTCGTATTCCACAGTCAGCAAATTCTCACCATTGATCTAAGAGAAAAACAGTTGAGGGAAGGGGAGGTAATATATTGAACATTTCAACATTGATGAGAAATGTTGAATATAGAACAGCTGAATAAATTCTTTTCATTTTAATCAGAATAAAATGAGATATCATACTTAAACTTAAGATGAAATAGTTGCACAATAAGACAGTAAAGGATTAAACTTTAAAGTCAAATATATGAACAATAAATTAGTGGGAAGCTGCTTGAATATATAGGTAATTGTGCCAATCACATGTTGGCATTACTCATAACTTTGACCTATTCATAACGTTTTTGCCTGAGAACTTAGCAGTGTTACAGAGCTGTATTATTCTTAGCAAACATGAAGCAATGCTATGAGCATGTCCAGTACCTTGTATGCTCAACTTACAACTTTAATTCAGATTGATCTAAAAAGAAAGCACAATTAAATGGGGGCTTTTATAAAATAATTTAGACATTCATACAAATACACTAGTAATTATGATATTTCATATCATATCATAATAAGAAATACTTTGAAAAAGTAAAGTGAATTTAGAATTATGCAATTTCACATTGCTTAACCTTTTTCAGATTATGAAAGCAAATCAAATCAGAATCAGCGATCCTATCAGAGTTTGAGTTGACTGATAAAGAGGAAGAATTATTGTCCTTCATCTATAATGTTAAAATAGTGGTACATGAGCCAATTATGAATGGCAGTTAAACAGAAGCAATATCTGAAGCATTAATTGAATAACAGAAGCTGGTTAATCCAGCGTTAAATGGGTGACACAAACTAACAAACCAATGCGTGTGGCTTCTGCTTTAGGTGTTTGACACATTATTTTTATCATAAATATCTCTTGGGTATTTAGCTCAATGCTAAATTTGAAAAAATCTCACCTAAATGAACCAGTAAAATGCCTTAGTTCATTAGTTATTTAGTCTCTCAAAAACAAAATACAATCAAAGTACACATAAGTAGCTATGCTTTGAATGTTTTTTTAAATGCATGTATTTTGAACTAAGAAAATTAAAGAAATGCCCTTTTAGCAAAGTATTACAAGGGTTATATATTCTTATTTTTAAGTGTTCCTTAATTCAAGCATAAAGGTACTGAACTGTTCAGCCTACATATATTGAGCTCATTCTTTCTAACGTGCATCTACCATGTCTGAAAGTAAAACTTCTCAAACTAAGCAATGAACCCTAATACAGCCAAGCAGCAGGTCAAGATTTGTGCCAGAAAATCTCACTTATCCTAGTGGCAAGTCTAGAACATGTAAAAAAAACCTGTCACAACCTAAAGGCATGTCCACAGCTATGCCAGAAAAAAACAGGCACAGCATAAAGACAGGTCTAAAACTAGGGCTAAAAACCTGGCAAAGCCTAGAGACAGGGCTAAAACTGGGTCAGAAAAACTTTAAATCCTAGAGGTAGGTCTAGTCTAAGACCAGAATAACCTTGCACAGCATAGAGGCAGGTCTAGAACTAGCCTATAAAAACTTGGCAAAGCCTAAAGGCAGGTCTAGAAATTATGAAATAACAAATCAGCTACTTCGTGCATCACTCAAAACTAGCATATAAAGGGATGGAAGCGGTAAACACTAAGCCAACTAGGTCAAAACATTTCTAGATAATGATCATCATCTACATCTAAAATAATAAAGTCAATGTACACATAAGTTATTTAATCAATACAGAGGGAAAATAAACATGACTGTAAAGACTAATAACATCAACAGTTTGTCATTCTTAATCTACTTATAGGTAGGACAAATATGAATTATTTATTCATCGTAGAAAGTGGTCTAGTTGTCAGGGTGCCATGTTCAGGATCAAGAGGTAACATATTCAAATCCCTACGCCCTATAGCACCTTTCATCACTTCCACTTATTGATCAGTATTGCCAGTGAACAGACAGATATAAGCGACACCAAGAGGCTTCATTTTTCACTTCCTAAGAAAAGTCAGAACATACAGATATTTCTGCATCGTCTCTGTCAAGTTTACAGAAGTGCATTAAGGATACCAATGAACCTCATTTTCATAAATGAAATTCATCATTACTAATTCTTTGTCAACAGAATGTGACATACTCCAGGAAATCATGAGTCCAAATTGTCATATTTCATACATTTTTCAAGGACTGTGAGTCTGATTCAGGAGTTAAATTAATCTAGGTAAGCAACATAAGAATGTTGCTTATGACAAAAAAGAAACATTTTGAGAAGTGCTTTAATAACTTTGCATTTTTGTAGCACCGCCGGGTTGGAAGCAAAGGCTGTCACGTGACTAGTCAGAGAATTATTAAACAATTATGGACTTATATATAAATAAAGTAAATTATTGATAATAAAATGCTCTCACATGTAACAAAATGAATTCATAATAATAACTCAAACTGTATTGCTAAACAATTTGTTCATTAATTAAACAATAAAGTATTGATGAGTTTTTTGGTAAAAAATGCAAGCAAAAGCAGGTTTAGAAAAAAATTATCAATAATTTGTCTCAGATAATTGAGAAGTAAAAAAGGTTTATATGCACAAAATGCTTTAAATGAACTGAAAAATATTCAACTCTTTTAACTGACATCAAGCTAAAATTGTATGGTTAGAAAAAATAATGCACAAAAACAAGCAAATGCAGTAGGTAAGAAAAATTGGTGAGCAGCAATACTCATTATTAATAAATTGGATGAAATAATAAACAATGACTGACAAATATGATTTCCTCTACCAAAGCTTTATAGGAACAACCAGTATGTTACTGACCGACAACATTAACACCCCTGCCATCAGCTTTACAACAGTGAAAGCAGTAAGGCAGTGAGTCACACAAGCAAACCGGTGCAATTTTTGTTACAACTTTCAGACAAATATGAACTTTGATATTGACCACAAAATATGGCCAATAAACTGACAGTAAAACAGGTAATATGACAACTTAAAGAGAACAGATGTATGTCCATATGAATTTTAAGCCCCTTGCAACCAATGAATATGAGCACCAAATAGATATGTTTAATTGATAGACAGAAGAAGGGTAACTAATATATCTAGATAACTTTGATCATGTATACGCTCTGTGTTAATGACTTCATCACCAGAACTGTTTCCAAGGCAAGAAAAAGACTGATTGCTCGCAAAACACAAGCCTGTGTTGAAATAAGCTAGGCAATACTCCTCCTACTGTACAATGCACCTGTAATTTCAGTGCTAGAGTATAGTCTTGCACACTTTAACATATCCAACGAGCATCTCAAGTGTTTGGAAGTCATCCAGAACAAAGTTATGTGTGCTTTTCTTGCTTGTACATGATAGGTCAGCTATATCCATGAGATAACAATTGAAGAATGTGATACAGCAAGAAAATTCATCGTGATTGCAGAAAGAAACACAATTGATAACACAAGCAATTATCCTCATCAAAATTTCTTCAAGGGAAACTCAGTATACAGGCATCCTAGGTAAGAGAGGGTGACAATTTCAAGAACAAGCTGTCAATGCTCAAGTGAATTTCCTGATTGAAGTGCATTGCCAGAATGATTATATAGTGATTGTTATTATATTGCAGCCAAGAGAGGGTCTGGATAGACTAAATAGTCGTATGTGAGGAATCATCAGCTACAGCATTGACTACCTTGCACTTCTGTGTGGAGAAAATAGACATTACAGAGGCTCTGTTATAGCCCTATATAGCTCAGAGTACCTAAGTGACACGTTAGTTACTGAATCCATGACCTCTAAAAGGTGAAGTGGAATTGATGCAAGTTTACTGGAAGTTGGCCATCAGAGACAGAAATGGTTACCTGGATCATCTGCTTGTTGCATAATGGTGCCCAGAGCAATGAAGAAGCAGGAATATCAATAAAGACAGACAGAAACAAATATTTTTCTGCTACATATCAATCTAAAAGACCTATCTTCTGCTCTTCCTTGCTCTAAAATTGAGTTAGAACTCTGAATCAGCAAATGAAGATATCATTATATTAAATTTCATCCAAAAATTAAAAATCAATCAATATAAGAATCAAACTTAGTGATCAGATAATCAATAAAAGAACTGAAATGGATTAAATGTCCACATGGATTATGGCGCTGACTGTTAGGACAATACCAACATGCATATAACTGTTTGTTCAGTAAAAAAGCAACATTAGAAATATCTTTTTCTTCTTTTTTACCTCCCTTTGTGCAACTTTCCCAATCTACAATAAACTCAAGTTTTATCAAGTTAATTTAACAACTGTCAAATTCATAGGAGAAGGAAAGTGTTTCTGATAAGGACACAGAAATTAACAATGCATTTAGTTTAATGAAAATTAATAGACGATGTATGACTAATTGACAATGTGAAAATTAGTAAAAAGTTAAAAAAAAAGTAAACCGATTTATTGCAATTAATAACTTCATATCTTTAAAAAAAATAACATGAGGTATATAATACTTTAAATAATTGTAAATTACACCCACTGCAATACCCTTCTAAATTGAATCAAGAAACACAAAATAGGAAAAGAATCATGGACCCTAAATGCAAGTACGGTATCAAAAAACGATTTTTGAACACAAAAAATATAAATAAAATATAAGGCAGCATTGTGTTCATGTTGGAAGATTTTCAAGAATCAGATAGATAGTGAAGTCAAGTTAACAGGGTCAAGTAAACAGTCAAGATAACCAGTTAAGTGATTCAGTCAAGATAACCAGTTAAGTGAATCAGTCAAGATAACCAGTTAAGTGATTCAGTCAAGATAACCAGTTAAGTGATTCAGTCAAGATAACCAGTTAAGTGAATCAGTCAAGTTAACCAGTCAAGATAACAAATTAAGTGAATCAGTCAAGTTAAAAAGTTCTAGTATGTCAATGTGGTTTGCTTATATGACAAAATGAGGTCTTATTACTATGTCAATCTAGTTGTGGACTATCTGATTCTTGTAAGAGCTATACCAGGCACATTGGATCTGATAACGAGAGAAATGGTTTTACTTCGATGTTGTTTTGGAATGTTCTAGTTGGAACATTATTGTTATATTTAAGAGCAAAACTGTGAGTCATTTGGATCACATTCTTTTAGAATTTGAAAAAGTAGCAGCTGACATGAGAGCAATCAAACAGAAACTATACTTTTTGATTTATTGAAAAGAACTGCTTTTCTTCCTTGTGGGGTAGAGTTGAAAGATTATTGCTTTGTTTCTGCAAGTATCTATAGGACTGCTTAGTGTGTGCCTGGTATAGTACAATTTGTCTGTGAACGTCATCTCATACAACATACTTTTCTTTACTTTTTTGTTGTTTATCTTTATAAGTTTCAAACTGAAAGTTTTGCTTTAAGTGAAAATAAAAGTGAAAGATCAATGAACAATTAAAATATCACTCTATTCAAAAAGTTCTGACTCTAGTTTTTATACTGAAACGTGGCTTGACCTTAACAGATATTCCTCTAATGCATCTTTGAAGTAAACATATTCAAAGTATTAAGACAGATTTGTCTTAGTCTAGTGAATGTGATGAGAGTTTTTAAAGCATTTATCTCATAACATGCCGCATTTTATCCTCAACAGCCTTTTCTTTTCTCTCCATTCTTCTTGGTTTTTACATAAGCTTTTTAAATACAAATTTTAAATCATCATCACTATGGTCTATTAAGCATTTAAGAATAAAATAATTAAGAGGTTAGTTTCCACATCTATTTCATCATGATCAGGACTGTTGAGTGCAAAATATGAAAGACTTTAATACTTTTGTCTGCTATTTACCTTGTTTGTGAAGAATAACTTTTACTTTTAGAATAAAAAAAACATTTCACAGCAATGGTAAGCTGGGTTTCAGAAATATAAGTTAGTGTCTGAACTTTTTGAATAACAAGATAATTTAGTCAGCCATGAGCATTGGGTATCATAATGTGATACTAACAAATGACTGTTGTATGACTGGTAATAAAACTGAATTAAACAAATCAACGTATGAGTGTATTTCACAGACAAATGTATGGGTGTGAGGTTTTGACATAAGAGAGAACGAGATTGATAATTCCCTATTCATAAGAATAAAATGAGAAGTGCTTACTTTAAAATTGCTCAAGATGAAAAAATGAAATATCACCATAATAGGTACTATTTAATTTTTGTTTTGTTTAAATAGTACGCAAAAAGGAGATCATTTTTGATCACATATTTTATCATCATCCACAAAATGTCACATTGGACATAACATGTTGTAGAGATATGAAGTAAATCTCGTTCCCCTTAAATCAATGTTGTAAGGTGAGGTTAGAGGAGGCAGCACGGGGCAGCAGCACATACCATCAGGGCTTTATCACGGCCCTCGCCTCCTAGCGTGTCATGCACAACATGCTGAAGGCTCTCATCTCCTACCCGCATACGTTGACCCAGTTTCTCAATGATCCTCGATGTCCTTACTCGCCCGCCACGTCTCAGGTAGAACCTCCACTCCAGTCGATGTACTGAGGATCCAGGGACGATGACTTTGCGTTTGTAGTGCATGCGATTCTCATTCTCCATGATAGGGTGGCTTCCTGTTTCTATGGCAACTGTCAGGTTGCTAGGGAACAACACTACCACAGCACCATCTGGTAAGTAGGTCACCTTGGTTTGACTTGAACCTAGTTATAGGAAAACAAAGGAAGATAACTCTTAGTAAAACAAAACATATGAAACAGTAGATGAAATAATGATTTCTGATTTAAGCTTTTAAAAAGGTGCTTATTTATATATCCCTTTCATCAAACCCTCTAACAGTAAGCACAGACATTTTCCTACCGGAAAGACACTCCTTTTAAAGACAGAAAAAAAATGAAAACTGATTATTTTCATGTGACTCAAATGTATGACCAGAGATACACAACAGATAGCTTATTGGGTTACAGGAAAAAAAATAGGTACAGAAAAGAAAAAATTTGATTGCAGTAAAAAGAAGACATAAAGCTGACATGAAACTGATAAGACTAAAGCACAAAACAACAGATATCAGAATGTGAAGACTTTACAATTCTTCATGGAAAGAGTATGGGGATGGGATCACTTCACACTACGTCTAACTCGTACAGGGTCACACGCGTTTGACAGATAGAACAGGATTGATGGCGAAATGACCATGATAAAAATCAAGAATAGGCATGAGAAGTCACCATAAACAATTGCTTTTTCAAAGTAAAAGTCTAAATGACAGAAGAAATACAGTGAAATGAATCTTCAAAGAATAAATAGCAGATAGCTATATGAAACAAAAGGAACTTAAGAAAGAAAAAGTTGATCTTGTATTTCAGAATATGACAAAAGAAAGAAATGGGAGCAAATAAAGACATGTGCACAATAATAATATGAACAACATTTGAACAGGTGATATTTGAATACAACATACAGAGAAATGGTTTTCAACATTGAAGAAAGATATGGGAATTTCAAATACGTAACATACAGTGATGTATGAAAACAGAATCTTAGTTATCAGGTAATGATATTATTTGAAATTGTCTGAACTAGGAACAAGATTGAACAATTTGTATAGATAGATTTTAAGGAAAAAGGAAGAATTGGGATCAAACGTTATATCCATGCAGATTATAATTAATCCATTGAAAGCTGACAATGCCACCATGATATCTACGAGACATATTCTATATTCTCTTCACTATTTTCTATCTATTAACAACAGCTCAAGTAGCTCTAAAGAATTTAGCAGTTACTTCATGAGGGTTAACCTCTATAGCGTCAAGCATGATTTACCATAAAATTAATTTTTTAAGTAAGAGAAAAATAAATTCTTGTTTAATTAGTGATACTTTAGTCCTGAGATGTGAAAAGACCAACAAGATTTTTTCTGACCCAGATTAACAATAGCGCAAATAACCAAAGGTTAAGCATTAAGATAACATCACAAGTGTAAGTGACTTATTTACTAAGCATTGAGATAGCGTCAATGTTTCACAAGCCACTGGAGCTGTTAGACTAAACAGGGAATATGACGACATATAAAACTAGACAATATCTAAATCAAAGACACATTGAAATGGTGGACAAGAAAAGCACACAAAAGCGACAATCTAACAGTAATGTTAGTTTAAATGCAAAAAAAAAGAAACACAAATATAGACACATAACTATACATAGCAAGTATTTCCAATGGTTTCAAAGTCAGGCAATAAAGATAAAAGTATATTATAGTAATGATAAAGATGAAATTTCTTTTTTGTCCTCTCTATGGCGTTTACATTTGACACAAAAATTGTGTATTCTGTTCAAAATAATCCATTGAACTTTGAACCCATAGTATTTACTTGTTCATCAATTATTTGTTTGAACTTTGAAACCTTTGGCAGTTCACACATCATAAACATAAGTCAAGATCACAAACAAGTTCACTAGCTATAGTTGAGCTCTGTTTACCTAAGGAGCGGCAATGCTGTATCCCTATAAGCAGTGGGCTAAGCAGGTATGGGCAGATTATTTGGTACAGATTTAGAGTTTTGGAAAGGTAAGATTAAGGGAAAGTACCACTCCCATAAGCGTTAGTAATAAAAACTGTTAGATATATGGTGGGGTCCTGTAGATACATGGTTAGACCTTAAAAACCCTAAAAGCGTAAGGTGAAAAAAAAATTATTGGAGAGCACAAATTTATCAAACGTTAAGCTTATATGATAAAACAGTATCTGATTATTTTTAAATGTTAAAATTTAATTTCTCCTCCATCTCTAAAAAAAAAAAATTAGGTAATGAAAAATACTCCAGATACTTTACAGTTTAAAATGAATAACAATATATACACTTGATCAAACAATATTTCAAAATTGAGACATTAAAACTGGTTGCATATTGACAATTAACAAGATTAATTAACAGTTTACAATGATTATTACAATAAGCTTAATGAAATATGGATTAATTTTGAGGAATGGGGAAGAAAAAGCTAGGGGAATCAGTGCAAAACTTTGCAATATCGTCTGTTTGATTGCTGGACGTGATAGACAACAAAAGGTAATGGTCTTTGATCAAAAGAATCTTTTGTCATTAAAGTGTGATCAGAGAGGTCAAGTTCATATTGCAGGTGTATCAAAAAACTTAAGCAAATAGTGTTTTATCATTGCTAGATAATTATCTAATATAAATTATCCAAACTAAGAGAAACTATGTGTCTTAAAGATAGTGAATAATTCTTGTTTTTGTTTTTTTTCCTCTCAATAATTAACATATCTTAAAGCATTGTCTTTTTCTTTTCAGCATTAGCAAATACCCAAAGCAATACATTGAAAAACAAAACCATTATGGAGAAATGCATGCTTTATAAAGTAAAGAGGTTCTTATGAATCACTCCTTTACAAAAGGGGATAAATTAAGACTAACATATAATACATATAAGGAAATAACAGTTTGATTTCAATACAAAACGTCTTGGGTAAACTTGAAAAGACAAAGCTGATCTCTTAAGTAATAAGCATTTCCTAATCTATACCATTTAGAATAAACTGCTACATCATCTAAAAATAAAACACAGTTATGTAAAATGAAAAGAAGAGCAACATTTTTTCTCATGTAACTTTTGTCTTGCTCTTAGACAGGGTCCTCCAGATTGAAGCTGTATGTATGGGGTATAGGGCTAATAAAAGTAAGGCATTTGAGTTGGTAAAGTGAAAATTAAGGCATTATTTTTCTCACCATAAAAGATTGAAATAAGTCAGGTAAAGCTGTGAAATCTAGGCTTTTAGAATGATATTTAACATCTTTAGAATGCCTTGATTTTTAATTTTTTTTAAATTATTCCACTTCAAACAAACTCCTTTTGGTGTTTGGCTTGATCACCCTGGCCTGAGCAAAAAGGGTGACTTAATAATGGGCCACCCATGAAAGATCCTGCTTTAAGCATTGTAACTAATTATATGACTAGTATGATGGTATGAGATACAGGTGATATGTTAATACTTTAGGTAAAAGAGGAAATGTATGTAGATATTTGAGATAAATCAATTATATCAAAACAGCTGTTGATGTTATGACTGTAGATTAGACTTAATATTGGAACCTTTTCAACATTTCTAGTTTTCTTTAATAAATAAAAAGTTGCAGCTTGCCTGAGATAGCATAGCATGACAAAATGTGCATGTTATCAAATCTGTAATTCTCAATGAATCAATTATCTGAAGACATTTAATAATTATTGTCCCTACATCAATTTCATTGTTCAACATGTACAGATTAGATCATTGATTTTGACAATGTGATAATTTTTATCTAGCCTAAAAAATAGAGGTATCATAAACAAATCTTTAATTCAAAACTTGTGAAACTTTCTTTACTTTGTTGATGCCAACAATTTGTTTGATTCATTTAAGAAATGTTATTCTTTTTGTTACTCTTACAATGTGTCACAATGTGCAATACCATTTGATTGTCAAGTCTGTGGATGAAATGACCTTGGCAGCACCAGCATAGCTATTACCTGACATAACCTGTACAAATGTCACTGTGATCCTGTACAAACATCACTATGACCCTGTACAAACATCACTGTGACCCTGTATATAACCTCGCTATGTCATGTACAACATCACTTTAACTTTATACAAATATCACTATGACGGAGTACAGAATCGCCATGACTTAGACCAAATATCAAATGTTTGTAAAATAAAGAATAAAGGGAAAGAAAAAAGGGAAAATATATAGTCCCGGACTACACAAGGGCAGAATGATCATGTTTTTTATATTTCCTTTTCTTGTTCTTTTCAATCTCATTGAAAAATGTACTTAGTCTTAAAAACAGTATTTATCTTTATAAAAAATAGATTTACAGAGATGTGCTAGGTAACCAAACATACTCATGAGCAATATTTGTGATCTAATGATCTTTCTTTTGTGGTGTTAGTCTTAGACTTGAATTGTGGCCTTAACATTTCTGATTATGTACATCTGCCCGTATGTAGTCACACCATAGATAAATAAAAGTGTAAAAGAAAAGGTGGCTTAGCAAGCACTTGCCATGCATTACTGATTGCACGCTCCCATAGGTAGCCATTGCGCTCACATGGCGCGTACCCGTTGCCACGCGGACAATAGACCCTGTGGTGTTGATGTCTGTGGTAAGGGTAGTAATCTGCCCTGTGGGCTGCCTAACTGTAAGAAGACGTCCCGTGTCATCATAGTGGTATAGATACGTCTGGCCATCACTGCAGTGTCTTGACTCCAGAAGTCCTGTCTTGGCTGTGTATGTGAAAGTCGCCGTTGTGTTATTGTATGCTATGTACTTGTGTAGTCTGTGTCGATTGTCCATTGTAAGGGCACAGTGCTCGCTGTTGGGGGAGACAATCTTCTTTGCTTGAGCCTGATAATCTCTTATTATCTGCACTTTGTTCTGTGAGGCATCCTGGACTTCGATAAGTCTACCATAAGAGGAAAAGACATTGTAGGTAAAGTTATAGATATACTGGCCGGTATGGATGTTGATCGTGTGGCGATGTTGGCCGTACATGTTGAACACATACAGCTCTTGTGTTTCAGGGGCTACAACCTCGTAATGACGGTCTGTAAGGACGGGAAGCTCAGATACAACAGAGAACACACGCAAATTTCCCATATCAGCAAGGTGAAGGACACCATCAGGGGTCACTGTCACTGAGGTAGGGTCACTGAACAAGGCTTGGGCAGCTAGGGTCTCATGAGGGTCATAGCAAGCACAATTTTCCTGGTAGATAGAAATAGACAGAATTAGATTACTAAAATTTTACTATTTTTCTAGATGTGTTGAATTAAAAATGACAGCCAAATATTCTTAAGCTTACCAATGTCTTTTATTCAAAAGTTATCTATAAATTATATGATCAAGTAATAGAATAAAAGCAATTAACAGAATCGCAGAGGACAAAGATAAGATATGCTTTGATGTTAATACTGGAGTTTTTTCTCTGATTTATTATATTGTTTGTTGCTTCGAATGGGCCAAGAGCCTACAATAAAATTTGAACTTGTGACCAACCTGTCTACAGTCACATTTGCTCTTGGCACCAGCAAAGTGGTGGATACGTCCATCTGTGCTGACAACTCGGACCCTGTTGATGTTATGTTGATCACTCTCCACAATGTACAGGTCACCATGTGGTCCAAATGTGATACTACAAGGTCCTACCAACATGACATGGTCAGCTATGTTGGAGGCTTGCTCATCATCATTGAGTACACCACTGGGCAAGAAGGCAGAGTTCTTCTTGGGGCAATACTGAGGTCTGCCGGCCACTGTTACAATCTTGAAGTCATTGGTCAGTTTGAAGACAATACCATAGTCAATGAAGTGAAGAGAATCATCCAAAGGATTGATGCTGAGTGCTGTCGGCCATTTAAGTTCAACCTGATGTAAAAAAAATAATTTTTATTTCATTCATTAGGTACAAGACATGACATTTAAAATCTTTTAATTCTAAGAAACAAATAATAACAAACTTAACGGATACTTCATTGCACTGCAGCAAAGTATGCACTCACAATATTATTTCATCTTAAAAAATTTCATATTCGATGAGAGAAAAAAAGCGAAAAAAATAAAATTAACATATTAAACCCTTAAAAAGCCTTAATTTGAATTCTTAGTTTTAAACCTAAAAATAAACATTAATTTTTCAAATATACAAAATTGTTAATTTTAATTAATGCCACAGATGTTCAAAAACTGAATAAATTGTTCAGTCTAGATACATGGCATTCTATTATCAAGACACTCACCCTCTCAGCAGGTACAATTTCATCACATGGCATTGGAGTCCAGTCTTTAGGCTGAGCTTGGTTCCCAATCAGTGTAGTAATTAAACCATCTGGAGTTATCTTTCTTATATTTGGTCCATCAGCAACATACACAATGCCATCTTTATTGATTGCAATACCTAAGGAGAACATTGGTAATAATAACAATGAATATATATACTTAAGAAATATGATTTTGAAATAACTTTTTGCTATCAATGTATGCAACAGCAGATCATGACAACATAAGTAATGAACATGTCTAAATGATTGAATGAACATTTCAAAGGAAGCATAAGAAATTATTGTCAGTAATATATCAAAGTGTTTCATTCTCTTATTAGTAAATTTGAAAAATTCAAACCTTTAGGGTATCTGAGCCTGGCATTGATAGCAGGTCCTCCATCCCCACACATATCTGCCTCACCGGGGGTACATTCTTCTCCATTACCTGCCACTACCTCAAAGTTGTCCAAAAGGTCAGGCACAGGACCCATGGTTCTAACCCTAATGATTTTATGGCTCATGAAGTCAGAGATGTATAGCCGACCATCAACTGGGCTCACTGTCATGTAGAACTTGTATGGTGTAGTCAGGGTGCTGGATGATTAGAATAATATCAGTGATTTATATGTTTTAATTCAATAATTTAGGTGGTTGTTTTTCATCTAATTGTTGCCCCCTAACTCAACCTCGTAGCCATATACTTGATGTAATATTGAAGTTATGGATTACTTTACAGTGTGATCAATCCTGTTAGTGATAACACACAAGTGCCTATTGACACCTCTGTTTGGTGAGACAGCCAAACCAAATAGCAATAGCCCAGTACATAAATATGTGATAGTTTGTGGTAAAGTGGCTTTCCCCAAAGTATTACATCACAATGATACCTCACTTGACATGGAATAACCTTCACATAGGTTTAACTGGGACTTGAACCCTTGTCATCTGCAGCATAGTCAGATGTGCTGAAAACTATGAGAGTCACCTGCTAAAAGGCCTACTTTAAAGTTTAAGGTTTTGACTAAACAGTCATTGAACATCTAAGTTTACCATAAGAATTGTTTTGGACAAACAAGTGTTTGATCACAAAAGCATCCAATAAAAAACCACAACAATAAACATAACAATATGATTTCTCACCTGAGTCGTAAGATACTGGCTATTTCCTCCCTAAAAGGTGACAATTTCCTGATAAAGTTGTAGTCTCCAACATACAGACTTCCATCTAATCCTGATGCCAAAGCTACAGGACTCAGTAGACCATTGTCCAGTGTTTTGCCATTACAGGCTTCACAGTCCAGTTTACGTCTCTGACCACTGCCCAAGATGTTAATGATTTTCTTTGGCTTTTCCTTCAAGTAAATATTAGTGCCATCACCTTTGTGCAGTATACCTGAAAACAAGGTTAGAAGAAGATATTATTGTATTCTTTATAGTTTTAATCTTTAACCGTTTTTTACTTGTACCACACAAAATAAATAGTTTTTCAATCATTCACAAAATGTTTATTGTGAGAAACCTGTGACAACTTTAAAAGAGTACAAATAGATTGCTTACTTTTCAAGAAATGTAGCAGTTTCAATGATAAAATGGAATAAGATGCACAAAGAAAGAAAGGTACTAGTTTGTGTTTTATTTTCACCCTTGATCAGCTTGGTTGAAGTCAACTTGAGTAAGCTGATCACACAAAAAAGATAGATTTTGTGCTAGTGGCTGCTTTACACGCTCACATTAAAAAAGAAAAAATTCCTTCATTCTGCCCAAAAGCCACAAATATCTAACTTAAGAAAAAGACAGTAGGGGCCCACTAAAATATTGATAACATGTCTAGACTTACCTTCTTGATGGTTGTATGTATGATGAATATCAAGGTTCCATCCACCAATGTGTGAAGCTGTCATATCATAGCCATTAAGTGTAGCACTTCTAGTCTCCCAGTAAATATGATCACAGCTCATGTACTGGTATCCCACATACACTGACAGAAAGAAAGAACAACTTTTAATGAATGTAAAGGATGTTAATCAACCCGTTATCCCTAATCAGCCCCTCATTACAGCAGATGAAAAAAAAACTGATCTACAAGAAATGGTTGATGCGTTTTACTGTTGAAAAAAGGTTTCCCTACACCAATTAACAAATTAAGGAAATAAAACAAAGATAGCTGTACAAAAGCTCATTTCAGGTTTGGTAAGGGGATGCAACTGCAATATTTAAGAGATTTGCCACACGGACAAAGAGTTATTTCCCTTTAACAACATCTACACCAAGCACAACTAAAAACAAAAAAATTATAATTACTTATATCTCTTGATTGTTTGGTAGAAGAAGAATACTTAAGGTAATCACTTATAACCTGAAATGGTCTCTGAACTCAAGGGTGTTTGAAATGTAAATAATATAATTTTCCCAACAAAAATGACACAATGAGATGCGCAAATATCATCCCTTGAGTTTTACAAACAGGCCGAAAAGAATGAAATACAGTAAACATTAGGTCAAGTGTAGTGATTATTATCAGGCCCACTGTTATATTAAGATAAATTCTATTTAGAAACCTGATGATCATTCTGAACAGAGATGCAGATTCTATCTAATTAATGCAATGTTATGATGTTTGACATTTTGAATTCGGAAACTAATTCATCAAATTTTAAATATTGTCAGATTTTCATTAATTTTGAGGTCATTTTCTTAAACTTCAAAATGAAATTGAGAAAAAGATAGAAAATTTGGTTTAAAGTCAAGCAATTAAAGAACAATCACAGTAAGTGAGAAAGTAACTTACCTCTAGCAGTGACAATACCGTAAACCTTCTGTTTGTAAGAATTGAGTCTGTCCCAAGCAAACGTGTATTTGAGGTTTGGATCTGCCTCAAAAGTTCTCTTAAGCTCTACACCTTCCACAGATACTTTGAGGTGCACCAGGGCCAGGGTGTGTGGGATGTGACTTGGTGTCATTTGTATCATGATAAGTGACATGTAACCTGATGACTCTGAACTGTGGTAGACCAGGTGAACATCAGTGCCAGGGATCTCAAGACTTTCTTGCAGTACCTGTACAGGCAAAGAGCATAATCATCAGTAAGATTTTGTTTCTTCTTAATCAAAAAGTTTGGGTTGGAGAAGGCAGATGTAAAAATCATCAATGGCAAGAAATATCAAACATTAAAGCATTAATGATATGTCTGTAGCTAAGCTATAATGATCACAGATTAATATGCTATGGGACACCTCTGTTCGAAAAGCTATAACAATTGTATTTTTTTAGATTTTAACAAATCAGTTTAATAGTCATTTTGCTAGGAAAAGCAGGAAGATTTCCATCCCTGAATCATTAAGACTATAGATACGATTTTGGGATGAAAGTTTTTATACTGATCTCTAAGAACAAACCTGTGACTCTGGTATAATGGTACTCCTCTCTGGACATGCTCCTAATTGGGTGTGCTGCCAGGTTGAAAGAACCACTGGACGTAGAAGGTAGTGGTCATGCATGTTGTCCATATTACTACAACTTAGACCAGGGTTCAGTTTAGCTGTGCTCTCTGTTGACATGATCACTGTATCCATGGTTATGATCTGATTCCACGGCACAAGTACACTGGCTGTCTGAGTCAGAAATGGGTCACGGACAAACTCAAGTTTCACTGACCCACCACCATTCACAAGAATATCAAAACTGTGGAGTGTGATAGATATTTGATAATTAACATCATCAAAAAACTGCTGAAATCAAAACTTTTCAAGGAATTTGATTATTGAATAGGATTGAGATATATGTGAAAAACTTAATGAAATATCAATTACTCTTCATAGATGTAGAGCTTGTAATGACTAGTAAAAAAAAAATAATGAAAACTATTCTTAAAATGATAAATGGGAGAAAATAAGCCTTAAGGAGGAGCATTCGCATCCATGAGATGTTTTTAATACCAAATATAAAATGAAAAGTTGTATAAAAACAAGATCTACAACTAAAAGTAAAAGAAAGATAGTTGAGTAATGTTGGGACATAATACTGAAGAAGAACATGAGGACCTAGAATTCAAGATGATAGTAAAGCTTTCAAGGTTGGTGCTGTCTTGGACAAGGTACAGAGATGTGAAATACAGAATAATAGAGATGTGAACTTTTCTTCTCATTTGTCAATATGTGAAAGTATTTAACAAGCTAACATAAAGATGTATTTGCACATTTCAAGCTAAAATCTGAATAAACATAACCGCTGAATTGAGATACTCTGGCGGTTTCAGTAAAAAACAATAACATAATCATAAAGATAAAATCTTTTTTTAAATGAAAAGATAAAATTCATCAGATAATTCTAAGATTACTCACAGTCCCTGCTGCCTGGTGAGTGTGAATCCATAAAGAGGTTGAGTGACTATTCCGACCCTCACACCAATCAGCGGTGTCCCATCTGGTGTTTCCACTTTGCCTCTTATCACAGACACTTGGCTAAACATAAACATTAAACACTTTTCATTAGATTTTTATCAAATAGAATTTCTCACATTAACTCATTAGGTTATTTACAAACTAGAAATATGTAATTAATAAACATTATGTTTAATGTAAACCAGAGTTTCCTGTGGTTTGAATTTCTGCAAGGTGGTAATTTTTTGTTATCAAGATCTGCTATGGAAAATAAAGAAGAAATATAGAAAGAAGGAGAAAGAAAGAAGTAAAATGGACCAGGTGGACATACACCTGCAAGCATCTTTCATTAAGTTTGACATTGCCTGCCTCTTTTTGCAGGTTTAAATTTGTATGACAGCTCATCAACAATTAGCTGAGTATTAAGGGAGATCTACAAAATATACAGAAAAATCCACCAAATAGTGCTTTGTACTTGAAACAATCTAACGATTTTGTGAGGTGGTATATTTCAAGAATGAGTATGGAATAACAAAAGTTGAGAATCGTTCAATTTAACAAAAATCAATTATAGTAAAATGTACCCAAGCCTTATAGATATAATGATTCATTAGCTAACCAACATTATTCCTATAATTTTCTAAAGCAAACATCAATTGACAAAATAATTCCAAGAGCACAGCTCACCTTTCATTGAATGAATTCCTAGGAGCATCTTCCTGTACGCTATTCTCTTCTATCAAAAACCTCATCTTATCCAAAAATGATGCTGTTGGTGATGGAGCGTTCTTTCGTAGCAAAATCTCTTTTGGATCAGGTGAAGCCTGACAGTACTGACTCTTAACACATGTAGTTGTTGCACAGCAGTCAGGATCCAGGCAGTCCATAAGACCATCTGGATAGATAGAAAATACACAACTTTCTTTATTATAAAAATTATACCAAGAACAGTTAAATAAATATTATATTTTTTTCTATTTATCTGTCAAATTATATATTATACAATATCTCAGTTGTCATATTATACTTTTCTGAATTATATGCATAAAAAGTGGTATAGTAGAAACAAAGCTAATTAGAAATTGGTAGTATCTTATTCAATCCTCTGTTCTTGTAGCAATTATCAATGCAATGCAATCTGTATGTTCAGTTATTCATTTTTAATTTGTTAGATGAAATGTTAATGGATGATATTGCAATTTCAACATAAAAATTATGTATTTGTGCTATGTATACAAGGCATTTTTTTTTAAAATTCTCTAAATGATTAAGAAAGAAAAAATTATCAGTTATATGTCTCTAGCGTTATAAAATAGAATCATTATTTCTCCTATCTATGTGATATTGCATGAAAACATTTAAACTTTCTAATTATATTCAAAATTCAAATGTTTACTGCATATACTTTAAAATACCGTACCAAGACAGATATATAATATTCAACATAATCTATTATATTATGTCATCACTGACCGTGATCATTGTCCCTGCGATCGGAGCATGATGTCTCCATTGCCAGATTGCACGCTTTGCCCTTCCAACCAGCTTGACACTCACAACGCCAGCCTTCCTTTGTGCCCTGGCACTTGCCATGACCATTGCAATTACCTGGACAACCATCTGTTGGATAATAAAAATACAAAATGTATTCACATAGGTGAAATACATTACAAGTATCTGACTAAAAAATGGTTTCTAATACCTGTTGACAGTAAATATACACTTTCTTGCTTACTTTTTCAGGAAGTTAAATATTAGTACAAATTTAATCTTTTCAATCTTCAGTTAACAAAAATGTCACTGTCTTATTCCATACACAAAGCTTACACTTCCATTCACTGAAAAAAACACTTTAAAATACTATATACATTGAAACAGGGAACAACCATAATAGTCACACAAACAAGCCTGATTGTCACAAAACAGCATGATAGTAACAGTTAAATTACAAGAATGAAAGTAATTGTCACAAAACTAATATGAAAGCAATAATCACATAAAAGTATGATAGTAACAGCCACAGAACAAGCATGATTGTAAGATTCTTTAAAATTGCATGTAGCAATAGTCACATAAAAGTATGATTGTAATAGCCTCAGAACAAGCATGATAATAATAATCACAATGTACATATAGTAGTAAACACAAAACAAGTATGATAGTACTAGTCACAAGATAAGCATCATAAGTAATAAACTCAGAACAGACATTGAACAAACATGATTCATGATAGAAAAAAGTCACAGAAGAAACAGGATAAAACACTCACTAATAGTGCAGTGTTTGCCATTCCATCCCTCTTCACATAAACAAGTTCCATTGTTACAAAAGCCATGTAGGTCACATCTGTGGTCGCACGTCTGTTGCTTACACAGCTCACCCTCCCAGCCATCATTACACACACATTGCTGGTTCTCACACTTGCCATGTACACACTCCAAGCTGCAGATTTCTAAAAAAATACACATAATGGGTTCAATAAGCTCACAATTGAAATCAGGCGCGTAGCCAGGATTTTGGCTATTCCCCCTTGTCCCCCTGGCTACGTGCCTGATTGGAATAAATTGGTGTATATGTATGACAATTGCTCAACACAATCATTAAATAGCTCACTTGTGATAGCTAATCAATGAAGAAACATAGTTAATGAAATGTTATGTATTATCAATATGTACTTGAAACATTTTTAATGAAATGTTATGTATTATCAATATGTACTTGAATATTTGTACTTCAAACTGAAGTCTTATGATGTTTTTCATGAAACATCTTGCCTATTACATGTTGGTTGTAGGAGGTCACGCCCCCCGCAACACAAGGTTCTATGAAAGCAAGACACACATTAATGTTCTTATTAAGAACGGAGCCAGTAGAAAGTGGCAGCAAATATGTTTCACTGGACAGTTTACACCTAGGACAAATTCCTTACAAAGCAGAGACCTTGCCTAAGTCCTCATGCCTAATAAATATATTTCCTTAAACAGAATAAGGTAATTTTTTAAGGTGGGTTGGTCAAGAACTTTTCATGTTCTATGACCAAATTATCCTTAGACAATTTTATCAATAAACAAGGAAAAATCTGGGCAGCTGTTTTAGTTGTCTGCTTAAATTGAAGACTGACATTTGTTTTTCTGACCAAAGTAGACTGGCAACTGGCAACAAGGCAAGGTGGCTATCCTAGAGTATGATGTTGGTTTTAATTTTGATACAATATGATTACTAACCATTTCCACAGTCTGGGCCATGATAACCCTGGAAGCACACACACTGGCCATTAATACAGTGACCATTTCCAGAACAGTTGGGTACAGCACATTCAGACTCTCTGAGGTCACATTCATCACCTTTCCAACCTCTGTTACATTGACAGTGTCCACGTAAGTACACACCATTGCCACTACACAGAAGTGGACACACACCTGAGAAAAAAAAGATTATTGCAAATTGTAAGTAAATAACAAAAACAGTGATTTTATTTTGAAGTTATTTGCGTGGAAATATCAAACTGTTAATCTTAGCAAAAATCTTAGGAAAAACATGTATTTCCGATTGTGTGAACATTTCAATACTCATCTTCAAACTGATGAAATATTACGCGTCAAGGAAGATAAATTCAAGAAAGAGAAACAAGCATGGACAATAACATTCAGGGAAGAAGGTGAGAAGTGTCTGGTCAGTTTCAAGATAATCATATTAAACGACAGTAAATTTTAATTTTAAAAAATCATTTTTTTTAGGTAAAAATGTTTCCGTCTTGCAGCAGGGATTAAACAATGGACATCTGCATAACAACTCTATCCATATGAATCCCTTGACCCCCCCCCCCGCATATAACTATAAATATTTTCATGAGAAAAATATTTTGTAAAAGAGTTAAGTGAAATATTTTAATCTTATAATGGTTATTTAAGAAGAATCTCACAATATTTGTAGAATAAAAGGTATGCCCCTGTCTCACATAATCAACGCCAACTAAACTTGCATTTACTTATTCCTTACTTATCAAGAAGCTGTTATTTGATTCAGGTAATAATCAAATGTGTGTCTATTTCTAAAGCTTTGGTTGGATGGAAATCAAGACAATTTCCACAGAACAGGGACTTTGTGCCAAAAAGATGACGTATTTTGCATCATGATGAGAGGAAATATGCAACCATAAAGATTTATCTTAACAGTTAATGATGCTCATCATTTACTACCTCAGTCGACATAATAATTTTTTTGGATGTGACAGATGTGATGGAACGAAGCCATGTGCAAACCTATCAGTCAGCCACTTTACTAATTGGATTTTAAGGTTTAAAATATCAAGATTTACCTATCATGCAATTATGTTGAATGTTTTCTGTGTTTTTTTTTAATATTTCTCTTTTTCGTTTTCTTAATAGAATATATAAACTATATTTCGTATTTTCTTATACTGTTTTATTTTTTCTCTGTCCATTTTAGTTTTAGTCGTGTTTATTATGTTGTCCTCAACTATATCGATTAAAATTAATGAATTAAATCATAACAGGCAGTCATTGATTAAAAATATATTCTATTCTATATCCTTGACATTACCGGTGTTTCAGCCTTTCTGTTCTTACTTAGACCCACTTCCCTGTATACTGTTCTGGCGTTATGCTTATCACAATGTAGCATTTATTCCCCGATCACAATTTATTGTGACTCGGGGTATATTTTCGTTTGGTCTGTGTGTCTGTCTGTTAACGCGATAACTCAAGAAAGATACAACTGATTGACTTCAAATTGCGTACGATTTTGTA
>JAUUEB010473181.1:0-11497 GCA_032362205.1 Clione limacina | reverse complement strand
CTCTCTCTCTCTCTCTCTCTCTCTCTCTCTCCGTCTCTCTGATTTACGTTCTCTGCTTTATCGGCTTTACCCATATCTCTCTTTATAAGCCCTTCTTTCACTCATCTTTTTTTCTGATTTTCCTTTCTTATCTTTTCTATCATATTCTCTTTTCAAGCATGTCAACTCAAAAAATTCTGTAAACACATTCGACACAAAGCCTTGACATTGTTACACATATGGCAATGACATTGGGGAGATTGACCCTTTCATGAAAAACACAAGGTTATAATAGAAGATAAACAGAATAATATGTTATTCGATACCGAGGTGCAACCCTGGTTTTGCTTTTCTCGCTTATTTAGTTGATATTTTCAAAAAACCTTGAATTAACGACATAACTTTTGATGAATAACATGAAAGAAAGAAGGCATATAGGTAGGATATTGTGTTTGTTAAACATGAGAAGGTAAATGATTTAACAGTTGACCTAAACATTACAGATCTGAAACATTAATTAACTCTTGGTTATTTGTTAAAATTCTAGGGTCACTGTGAACCTTCTAACTTTAATTCATGAAGCAAATTGGCTAATACTGTCTACCCCTGTGGCACAGTGGTGTACCCATTCACCTTGGGAGTGAGAGGTCAGGTGCTCGAATCACGACCGGGTCATTATGACTTTTAAAGATTTTTAATTGTAATTCAGCATCAATTTCTGACATAATTAGTTTGTAGCTAATACTTGTCGATCCGTTTTCAGTATACCGTGATTGTGTAGGATGTACGAGTCCTGCTACACTTCACATAGTATCATGAAAGTTGACAGTCTATGCGCGTAGCTAGGGCGCATGGCAGAATCCCCCTATTTGAGTCCAAAATGCTCTATATTCGCAAAATTCATTTCAAATTTTTTGCAATTGATTTGACACAAACTAAATTTGCACAACCCCCTTTTCAAAATCATGGCTACGCGCCTGGACAGTATAACGTATAAATGGCGTAATTAGCGCTGTTGCCAAAATAATCTGCCGCGTGTCGACAGAGACGTTAAGGTTTTAAAACATGAGCAAAATCGAAATCAAAATTATTTTTGTTCAATTTACTGATTCTCCGCACGCGATAACCAAGTTATGCACACATGTCTAAGAAGTTAAAGCCGAATTATCTCCCATAATGTTGTCACCCTGCTTATAGTTTTGTTAATGCACTTCATCATTGTTCCTTCTGTTTACCTAACACCCAATCCATACAATCGTCTACGTTATTTTCTCTCTGTCTCATACCATCTCCATCCAATTCCTTTCATTCACTTTCGGTTAGGGTCTTAGATCCCCATGATACTTATCGATTTATTCTGTCCCATGTTAGCCTCAGGGGCTTCATTTAATAAGGAGAGAATGGCCAAGTGTTTTCACTTGTAAAGATGTTATGGTAGTTTTTTCTCGGTTGCTCTGTTGTTGTCTTGCCCATCTTCTACCATTGCTTTCTACAAATGTCTCCCCCTCCCCCTTAATTTGAACTGATGAATATGCAATATTCTTTTTCCGAGCAACTCTGTATCTAGGAAGAATGTATCATCAATTAAAAGTAATAAAAAACAACCTATCCCACCTGGTTAATGTGAAGGGTCTTATGTGGAACATGGGGCAATTAGAAACTGATAATGCCGATTATTAAAAGCACTTAATTAATGATGAGGAGAGAGGTGCAAAAATAGTTGAAAATGTTTTTTTGAAGAAATAATAAGGTTGTTATTAATTCAACCTACATCATTTAGACACTCATTCATGCACTTACTCAGTTCCATGAGAAGCATATTCACCTTGTTCCATTGGCATAAATAGTTAAGACAAGCTAAGATAAGATAGTAAAAAAAAGGAAATCGTTTCCAGCTTGACATACCTATGACATATAAGAGACACAGCTATTACACTTTAATATTGTAATAAACATTTTCAGACATACATATTTATAAACCAACAGTATGATCAAATTAAAAAGTAGCAATAGTGTAAATGATAAAAACCAAGATATGGATGTATTAGAGTAGAAAATTGTAGACAAAGTCAAATCACAGAGACTGGCTGCTACCAGGTACCTCAACGAGGGGAGTGATGTAATTAAACACTGTTAGGCACTTGGAAGGAAAGTGGAAAGCAATATCCAGCAGAGTTAATACATTGGATACATTTATACAACAAAACATTCGCCCAATTAAAAAATAACACATCCAATTTATATTGTATAATCATTATACTTGTCATTTCAAGTATAAGGTAATATATAAATATAATTTCAACCTCTATGACCTTATTAATAGTATACGTTTTTTATTCTTTTGATTATTAATTATTTTTAGATATATAATGATAATTGTCATAAGTATTTATATAGCATATATGAATTGATTTAACCATTTATGAGGGATGCAATGGTCCACTGTAAAGGCTGCAGACTTCAGATCCGGTAGTCTTAAAATGTAGTGGGTTCAACCCCGCAATGTGACAAATTTTCATGCTTAAATTTTTTTAGAAAGTAGCGATGATAGTAAGTTGTGACAGTGCTTATCGCTTATGCAAAATATATTTCATTATTAGTGATTGTATTTACCAGCTAGATCCTACTTGGTAGTTAGGATCAAACTCCTAGTCCAATCAAAGAATGACAATAAAATGTAGGTCATGTATACACATTGCACACACTTAAGATCCATTGGTGGTTGAAAATCAAAGGAAGAGTAGCCGACAAAGACGCCATCTTGTAAAAAACATCTTACCTATTAAATGTTGCAAAATGTATGTTGTAGAAGAATGATGAAAAAAATTAAAAACAAAAGTTTTGAAAAAGTTGTACGCCAATGCAAAATTCAGTCAACAAATAAATTTGAAATCATAGAAAATATTGTGAAATGGATACGATGTTGGGGCCTTTTGATGTTTGTGGAGTAGAGAATAATTTTGAATGTATTTTCACAAATCAAACAAACTTAAGCATATCTTTGAAAAAATAAATAGTTTGAGATGGTTATTTCAGTTGAAATATTTCTTAAGCCACACCTTGATAAGTTAAACATTTGGTTGACATTCTTGTGAAATCACCTTAGATACATATGAAGAGATATATCTGCAAAACATTGAATGCTTATGAAAACTGTTTTATTCATTTCTTAATTTATTTTTTCTTTATTTTTAGATTGAGTGACAAGAGCATCAACGTTCAATAATCATTTGTTGGACCTGACAAATTAGCACGACAAGAAAGACTCTCTAACTGCTCAACCTTTGCCTATTCACTGACAGGAGAGATCATCTTTTTGCTTGGTAATCTCTCCTGAGCATCAGTGTCGGAGTAGCACCAGTTGTAACCATGTTGAGGCTGCAGGCTGGAGCTCAGCGCCTGCATCATGCCGCCAGCTCTACCATGGCCCGGACCTGTGCAGGTGGTACTATGTCTCGGACAGTGCCAGACTCACAAAGCAACACAAGGTCAAAGTCTACTGCTCAACCAGAGGCTCCATTTCTTATCAAACCTATCAAAAAGCTGATGGTTGCTAACAGAGGTGAGCTGGCTTTTTTTCAACTGGGTGGGTGGGGGGTGGAAGAGTTAAGAAAGTATGTCGTTGTGCATGCATGTGTTTTACAAATACTTGTTTACATGCAATTTCCAATGAACAGTTTTGATTGGACTATGTAACGTGTAAAGAGTGAAATTAAATCTTGCTGTTCACAAATATGATATGTGAAATATTTATTATACCTTATAATTTTCAACTTTTGTTCAATGGATTGATAACTAGCCTTTTATTTAAAAAGTAGCTTAGTGGTTAAAATAAAAATATGTATGGTGTCTATTCTTTTTAAGGTTTACCGTTGCCTGGTATACCAATGCTTCACTACTTTTTCTAATTTTGAAATTTTTTCCTTTAAGTTTCTCTGTTCCTGTGCAGATATACAATTAGACAAAATTGTTAATTAGATTCGTAAGCAATGAAGAAATTATCATCAAATTTTCTTAATTTAATATTTACAGGTGAAATAGCAATTCGTGTGTTCAGAGCATGCACTGAGATGGACATAAGGACAGTATCTATCTACTCAGAACAAGATGTTAACCAAATGCACAGACAGAAAGCTGATGAGTCTTATCTCATAGGCAAGGGACTGCCACCTGTTGCCGCATACTTGAATATACCACAGATCATCAATATTGCTCAGGTAGCTTAATTGGTTTGCATCATTTAGGTCACTCGTAGGTTGTGTGGGAGACTTAGATCTAAAGTTTTGTCTGATTACTTATGTATGAATTAGTTGAAAGTCACCTCTATGCTTTTTAGTTTAGAAAGTATGTATTGTGATAGGTCTAGTATAGTGAACCTACCTCTATAGTAATATGAATGGATGAATATGCCATGTACATGGATCGTTATATTTGAAACTACTTCCTTTTCCCTTTTGCTTCTGCAATGTCCTAGTCCTAGAAGGGACATGAATAAAAGAATTTTGTACTCCATCCTTTTTAAATCCACTTCATTAAAATAGGGTTTTAATGTCCAAACTTGATCCACCAGGGCAGACACTTAACAAGTTTTCACTCCTCATTTGTAGTGCCATATGTTTTCATCCTTTACAAAAAGATAAGTTTCTTTCTTTTTTGTTATGTTGAAATCTTTGAAAAGCAACAGGAGATGTCCTGATGTTTTATTCTCATAAGTGACACATCCCTTTGAAAGGTGAAATATGTTGATGCTTTTGTTTTTTTAGGAAAAAGCCTTTAACTGCATTGGGGGTAACATTTTCAAAAATTAATTTTTTTATAACCTTGTTTTCTCAGTCCTCAAGACTGAATTTCAAAGATAGTAAATGTGTTTTTCACGTGTTAATTTCACATCCAAACGTGTTATTTTCAAGTAAATTTGTGCATATTGATATTTAACCTTTAAGAGCCTTTTTCTTCAAAGGTCTTAAGATTGCTGTAATTTTGTTTTTCAAGTTGGGGGCCTAGATAACTTAATGTCTTCAAATATCTGTTTCTTTTCATAAGTCATACATTACGTCTACACTGTCTTCATGGAGTTGGAAACACCTTACAAATTCAGCCCTTACTTGATACTGTGATTCCTTATAAAAACACAGGCATCTTTAGTTACAAATATGCATATTGCATGATGGTTCTCTTATTTGCCCATTATATCAGCTTTTACAATTGACTACATTAATTGCAGTTAGGGTGCATTGAGGTAGAAATTAGTTTTTTTTCACACAAGACACTGTGGACTCAAGAAGTCAACCCATTTTGGCTTCAGTAACCTTTTTATAGCTCATCCTAGCAGGATTTTGGACATATCTACTCTCGGCTTAACTTAGACGCCCTTATGAAATCACAGAATCATTATTTTATGTAATGCTTGTATTGCATGTAGAGATAATTACAGTTTTTTTTTAGATATGATTTGCATGTTGTTCATATTATGATTTATGGTTTCCTGTTCACTGTAGGAAAACGACGTTGACGCCATTCACCCTGGCTATGGCTTCCTCTCAGAGAGAGCAGATTTTGCTCAGGCTGTTAATGATGCAGGTATCAGGTTTATTGGACCCAAACCTGAGGTGGTCCACAAGATGGGGGACAAAGTTGAGGCTCGTCAAGCTGCCATTGATGCAGGTTAGGATCTTATGAATTTAAATGAGATTCAAATCTGTTGTCATTTTTAAATTTGTAATTTTTAAAAAAGTGTCATGATAACATGTTGCATAAGTTATAAAATATATTAGGCGAGCAGCATTCTTTATGAACCTAAAAGAAGCTAGAAAAAGGTCAGCGGAGGAAAAACAAGGCAAATACAAAAAAGCAGCGTTAAATAAGACTCTAGAATATTGGACAAAAAGGTTTCTGTATTTGAGACATTATTCATAGACAATAAGAACCATACATGATAGGGATATTTAAAATTAGTAAGGTTTCCTATATTGTTATAGTCAATCTATCGTCTTTATACTTTATGTGACCAGCCAGGTTGGGTTAAAAGAATATAGAGGGCATGACTACTATTTGCAACTCAATACGACTCACAATACACAGTAGCCAGTGATGATTGGTTTATGTCAGATTGATACAAATGGGTTTAATCTGTTTTATCAAAAAAAAAATCGCTTATCTTTACACAAGATATGGTCACCCATGTCTATGTTATTTCTCTTCTTTTAAAGAAGCAATGATTTAAGTTCACATTTATCTTATTAGATTAGGATCAGATCTGTTTTGATTATAGATGAGTAAATATATTGGTCTTTTCTAACCAATGTAGTAGAAGGGGGTGGCTTTGTTAATCCTTCTGATTCATTTACCGACTTCCTGATTGTGCTGTGTTTGTTAAGTGTTATGTGAACAATGTCATTTTCTGAATTCTGTTTGATAATAGATATGCTTCTTGTAACTGGTCATGCAACAAATCCAGGTGGCAAAGTAGCCAGGGTGTCTTGACTCTCATGTAACGATCTTCTCAATGGCATTCATGATATACTATCTAAAAAATATTGAGTATTCAGCCTTTCTAATAGAAAGCATGGTAACATAGTGGTCAGTGCACCCACTTTCCATGAGGAAGGTCCGGATTCCAAACGTACTGGTGTCTCTCTAAGATTTTCCGTTGCCCTCCTGTCCTCAGCAGCAGCAGTATAATTTGGTACCCAACTAAATGCAGTGAATGTCTTTGTAAGATTACTAAAACCAACTGATCCATTGTGTACTCAAAATGTGTGTATGTGTGTCTTTGTTGGGCCTGTCGGGTTAATAATGTTGTGTAAATCACAAGGCCTTAAGGCATGGAAATGCGCTATTCAAATGCCATGTATTATTATCATCATTATTACTAGTAGTTATTTACTTTGTGTTGCCTCAGCCCGTAATTGTCTTAAGCCTTTCATAGTCAAGCATTTTGCATTTAGGCTAGTTATCTTAGTCAAGCATTTTGACATTGCCCCATTGGACTATAATAACTTGAACTCCTCATCAAACCAAAATGTCATTGCATGCCAGTGTGTTATCACAACTCACACCTCTGCTTCTTTGTTAAGTAACACAAATTTGGATGTTGTTATTTTTCAGGTGGCGATGTGTCAGTGGTGACACGTCTCTTCCTCACTGTCTTATGGGGAACAGAATCTTAATTTCTATGAATTTGGATTAATAAACATATCTTATATGTTAGAATTGAATTATTAAATGCCTTTAAATGTACGTAAGTTAAAAAGAAAAAGAACTGAATTAGTTTGTTGTTATGCTGGTCTCCAGGTGTACAAGTTGTGCCAGGTACCCCAGGCCCTGTGGAGTCTGCTGAAGCTGCTGTTGAGTTCTGCAAAGAATATGGTTTACCTGTCATCTTCAAAGCTGCCTTTGGTGGTGGTGGACGTGGAATGAGGGTCGTCAAGCACATTGATGTGAGAACAGATTTTGTCATTTTCACACTTAGCATTTATGTTTCTCATCTATTAATGTGATAGATATTGACAATGTGACACTGATGTTGTTCATTTACTTCAATGTGTTTCATTATCAAGTTCATCACAATGTTTGTTCATAATAATAATAATAATAATAATAATCCTTATTGTCCTTTTCAGGCTAATATACAACATTCGCTGGTCATTCAAAACACACACGTAACAAAATATATACTATATTATAACATCAGGAAAAATGTATATCAACAAAGCATCACAGATTTAAGAACATACTTATTTTATAAATGTCATAAAAAGTAGATTGATTACTGAGACAAACAGTAATACAAATATTTTATATCAATAATGATACAAACATACACAGTTAAAAAGAATAGGTAAAAAAAAATTGTATTTGAAGATTGACATTCAACATCATCATCAGATTTTAAATTAACAAATTGTGGCCTTTGTGTTAAAATTCGAGTATCCATAAGAATGTAAATTTGTTTAAACCAATATTAAGCAGTTTCGGAATCAGTAAATAAGGTTGTATAGTATTAAATGCACTGGAAAAGTCAATAAAAAGTGTGCGAACATAGCTTTTTGGAACATCAAGATGACTGTATATATTGTTAGTAAATAATAGAATGGCATCTTCCACACTTCTCTTAGCTTTATAAGCAAACTGGCATGGGTCCAGACAGGGTTGACAAAATTGGCAAAATATTCTTTAGAACAACTTTTTCCAAACATTTCATTGCGACTGAAGTTAAAGCTACAGGTCTGAGATCGTTCATTTGTTTTACTGATATTGATTTTGGGACAGGTTTGATTTTTGAAGTTTTCCAAATATTGGGGATTGTGCTAAGACTTAAAGAGAAATTAAAAATCACTGTGAAGATAAAGGATAATTCCCTTGTGCATGTTTTGAGAGGTTTTGGTGTCAAGCAATCCGGACCGTATGCTTTGTTTGTGTTAAAACTTGTAAACATTTTTAAAATTTCATATTACTTAACTTGTATAGTTTCTTAACTGTTTTCATTCAGATCTTTCTTTATTTCTTTTATGTTATCTGAGAAATCATAACAATGAAAGCGTGAGTAAAAAATGTTCAATATTCATTCACTTCAGTTGCAGGTAAACTTATTCCTTTTGCAACTGTTAATTCTAAATTTTGTGTTTGTTATATGAGGCACAAAATAGCCAAATTGATTTTTAACTGTTTTAATTACAATGTTACTCTTTATGTGCCAGCTGCCAGCTGCCAGGGATATATTTGTTGAAAGCTTTTTGTGATTTCAAACAACGTTCAGCAAAAGTTTATAGATGTTGCATTTTGTTGTTTTAAATGTTTCAAGCAGCAACAAGTAATAATATCAGTAATACTTGATGAATTCAATTATCAGAACAAAAGCTGAATAATTATTTAACATTTTGACATTCCTACATTATATTGTCTCTCTCCCCCCCCCCCCTCCTTAAATTCCTATTTACTTTAAATTTTGTAAATTTATTCATTTTCGTTCTTATTTTCTTGTTTTGTATTTCTCGCTCTACCACTTCTTCCTTTTTCCCTTTTACCTCTATCTTTTCATGTTTCGTTTTCTTGTGTTTCTCCACCTTTGCTTCCTCATTCTGCTTAGAGATATGGTATGACCAGTGCATAGTGCAGTAGTATTGCATGTTAAGTAAACTAAGTTGTCCTCATTTAGGATTGCAGTACACTGCTGTAAACATTTCTTTCTCTAAGCTTGAATATTGATATTCAATATTATCTTACATACTTTTTCAGGATGTTGTAGAGAATTTCAACAGGGCAACTTCTGAAGCTTTGTCAGCCTTTGGCAATGGATCGTTATTTTTAGAGAAGTTCATTGAAAGACCAAGACATATTGAGGTTCAGATGCTTGGTGAGGTTTTTTCTTGCATGTAAAAAACAGATTTAGGCCAAATGTTGATAATATGGTGGAAATGGTGGAATTTGTTATAAAATAATTCATTCTACATTATGTTCATATCAAGGTCAGGAGAATGAAAGTTGTTCGATCATGATGTTGACACTAGTGATTTTTCTCTCATATTCAGAATATTTACAAAAAGACATATCAGTCATTAACAGTTATCCTCTCTAATTTAGAACATATAACTCTTCAACCAGATTTCGCTTTGAAAGGATCTTGAGTTGTTTTCCATGACGCATTACTTGTTTACTTCAGTTTAAATACAAATTAAAAAATGCTTCAGTAATTAATCTAAATGTGTATTTTCATAATTTTTGAATTTCATAACCGAGTGACTTAGTGATTTTATGGTCTCATTTATAGATTAGTTGTATAAATGAAGTGTCTTGTCCATGAAACATTAAAAAAAATGAAATACTTAAAATGAACATTGAGCCATTTTGTTTCTCAGGTGATAGGACAGGAGAAGTTGTCCATCTGTTTGAGAGAGACTGTTCAGTCCAACGTAGACATCAGAAAGTGGTGGAGATTGCTCCAGCTCCAGATTTTGATCCAGCTATCAGAGATAAAATGACAACAGATGCAGTGAGACTTGCCAAGTTTGTAGGCTATGAGAATGCAGGCACCACAGAGTTCTTGTTGGACAAATCTGGCCAGTATTACTTCATTGAAGTCAATGCAAGACTTCAAGTGGAGCATACTGTCACAGAGGAAGTCACTGGGTAATTCCCCTTATTTTAAAACAGGGACCATTTAAAGATTTATCATCAAGGTATTGGATAATAATTTGCACATAAGACCAAACCCTACACACTTGGGTTTATTAATAAACCTTTCCCGAAAATATGAATGTACTCTAGAGTGTCTCAAATCAGTTAATCATTTCCGCCTACAACTGTCTAAATTTATTTCACCCTTTCATGTCGTTCCCTTGAATGAAAATGATGTCATAATTGTGTATAAATATTTCAATTGAATTTTTGCAATGGGCAAGCTCTCATCAAATCTGGTACCAGCTGCACTAAGACACTGTCCTGTTATCTGATTAGAGAAGATTCAAAGTGTTCTTTGCTCATGGCAGGTACTGAATCTGGCAAAGGGAGGGCAAGTTTTTCTTGAAGACCTGTATTAATCAAGTCACTGCCTTGGTGGAGGTTCTGTCATTGGGCGGTTGTCAATGCTAGCCACTGGACTGAACTTGTCATCATGAATAAATTAATAATGACCCAGGTCTATTTATACAAATCAAATGAGTGTGAATTTATTTAGTAAACACAGTGTCTGCTGTGACTAGGTGTTTTTTGGCTAGCATTCCAAGGATCACTGGCTCAACCCAGTTAATTACAGTGTTCCTAACAATCTGCTGCACCATATGATTCTTTAGCAGATTGAGATGGAGTTTTGTTTGCTCAGTTCATTTGTTCCTGATGTTTAGTTAAAATGATAAATTGTTTAAAAAAAATTATTTGTACATTTTTTTGATATTTGTAATTGTTTTAAGAGCCAATTTGACCACCTGATTGCAACCGCGTCATCCTAAATGAGAATTGAGGCCATTCCCTGTACTCTGAAGTTGCCTTATATCTTTATTTTGGTTTGATTATACATGTGTATTGTTTCTGATTGTTTCTTCTAGAGTTGATCTTGTTCAGTCACAAATCAGAATTGCTGAAGGTCATACACTGAATGAACTAGGTCTGAACCAGGACCAGATTGGCCTTAAAGGTGTTGCCCTTCAGTGTAGAATGACAACAGAAGACCCGTCTCGCAATTTCCAGCCAGATACAGGCAGAATTGAGGTACACTATGATCAAACATTGTTTCAAGACTACTGACATGTTTGTATCATTTGATAATTGTAAAATAGCAGCAAGCTCACTTTCAACCTTGAAGTAATCATTGCATGATAGAGGCAATCTTTGCATGTGATTTTCATTTTTGACTAGACCATGCACTATTTGAGGTGAACAATGAAACGAAATCCCCAACTTTGATTATGCCCGCCATACACGACACAGGCCGTCCTTGAGATCTGCCATAAGGCCTGATCCGAAGGTGCGCCTTGAAATCTGCCTTAAGGCCTGATCCGAAGGTGAGCTTTGAGGTTCAGTC
>JAUUEB010473170.1:0-11497 GCA_032362205.1 Clione limacina | reverse complement strand
CATACAAAATGCAGGAAATCGGGTAATATTTTGCCAGAAAATATTTTGACTTTTAGTCAGGCTGCCAGAAAGAAAAAAATTAATTCCACCTCTGGTAGTGTTGATATTTCAAGAACATTGAATGCACTGTTGATTTCTTTTTGATTCATACTGTTTGCCTCATTGCCTGGGGCAATTGATGAATTATATACCCATAGATTTCCCAAATTAACTAAAATATGTACAGAGAAAGAAAGAGACTTATGCCCTCCCCCACCCCTAGAAAAGGTGTAAAAGTGAAGCAGACATGGGTACAAAGACAGGCTTTGTTTTTTTGAGATTTCCAATAACCCGGAAATGTTTTTTCATTTAAAAAATAGGTTTTCTTGCTCCAGATCCATTCACAAGTGATAAAAGGTTAACTAGACACTGTTTACTAAGTAAACAAAAATTTGTTGAAATAGGATGGTTTGACCTTTTTATAGAGTTTTCTAAAAAAAAACGATGGCTTTGTGCTATTTTTAGACCTGGCTTTGGGATGAAGACTTCGGCTTTGTGATGTGCCAGGGTTTCAGCTTTGTACCCATGTTTGAAGTGAAGGACCCTGATGCAGACATGGGTACGAAGTTCAAGCCAGCATATCAAAACATCACAAAGTCGACTCTAAAAAATAACACGAAGTTGAAGCCTTTGTTTTTAGAAAACTCTATAAAAGGTTAAATCATCCAATTTCAGTAAAACAAAGTGTTGTGTACCTTGTAAGTAGTGTCTAGTTAACATTTTAATACTTTTGAATGGATTTGGAGTATTTTAATGAAAAAGCATTCCAGGAGTTTTGGAAATATCACGAAGCCTGTCTTTGAAAACAGGCCGAAGGGGACTTCGTTCCCATGTCTGCCCTGATGTTAGGTTTTGAGTTTTCTTCAGAGTGCCATTATACAGCCAAACTCACAAGCATTGTAGAGGAATATTGCATCAGCCTCAAACAGACAGAGGCAACCTCACTTAGAAACAGAAAGTATGTGGTCGCACAAAGAATGCTGTTCTGCAGAATTGGTGGTGGGTCAACGTTTCATTTGACAAAGTTGTCAAAGAAAATAGACATCTGTGTAGAGAAAAGAAACTCTAGCATGGAACAAGATTTACTAGCAAAGGCTGCAGAAATAACACCTTCTAAATTAACAAACGATGAAAAAAAAAACATGTCAAGGGCCATGGATTCAATATTCATCATCTTTCAGATACAAGAAAGGTTCCTTGCCAAGAAGAAAGATGTTTTCTTCAATTTTGGCAGTATTCACAGAAAGGTTGTGGAGTAGGCATTACACAAGGTTGGTGACAAGGAATGGATCATTGGAGTCTGGAGTGCACCAGGACTCATTCCTAAGCCCTCTGCTGTTAATCAACACATCATAACAAGATACTTCAGAACAGGACTCCTATGGGAGTTATTATACCGACATGGATCTCAACTCCAAAAAAGGAGCACTGGAATAAAAGTTCAAATCCTGAAGAAGGAAGGCCTTAGTTTAAATGTTGTGAAAAGAAGATGATACAATCAATGAGGACAAGCTAAAACTGGTCAAAGCTAGTCTGAATCGGCAACCATTGTCAGGGTACAAAGCGGATGAAAGCAGCTCAGCCACTTTGTACAAGCAGTGTAATATCACTTCACAAAGGGTACAGGACTTGCATTCAAATGTCATGCTTTATGGTGGAGAAACCTGTCTGTAAAGGCTGGCAATATACAGAGAGACAACACTCCACCGGATGTTATGTGTCAGGCTCAAAGACCGCTCCTCTTCCGCCAGACATGTGTACGAAGCCGCAACTCAAGAAGCCGAAAAGCCCTGACACATCACGAAGCCAAATTCGGCATCATCAAGCAGCCGAAGCCGGCTCTAAAAAATAACACAAAGCCGAAGCTCTGGTTTTTAGAAAACTCTTAACAAGGTCAAATCATCATATTTCAGTGAAACAAAGTGTGGTGTACCTTGTAAACAGTGTCTAGTTAGCCTATTAACACTTTTGAATGGATTTGGAGTAAGAAAAAACACCTTTTTTAATGTAAAAATATTCCAGGATATTTGGAAATATCACGAAGCCGTTCTTCCAAAAAAAGACGAAGCCAGTCTTTGAAAACAGGTCGAAGCCGCAGCTCTAAACTGCCAGCTTCGTACCTATGTCTGTCTTCTGCAACGCTGAAGAGCACACTTGGTGTGAAACCAATTGTCTCCACCTTTGCGAAACCACAGTTAAGAAGCCAAGACTTTGTCCTGATTTCAAAGACTGGCTTTGTCTTTTTTGGAAGAGAAGCTTGGGCTTCGTGATATTTCCAAAAATCTTGAAATGTTTTCTTAAAAAGTGTGTTTTTCTTACTCTAAATCCATTCAAAAGTGTGAATAGGTTAAGTAGACACTGTTTACAAGGTACACAACACTTTGTTTTACTGAAATAGGATGATTTGGCCTTATTAAAGTGTTTTCTAAAAACGAGGGCTCCAACTTATTGTTATTTTTTAGAGTCGGCTTTGTGATGTTTTGAAATGAAGGCTTCAGCTTTGTGATGTGTCAGGGCTTTGTACCCATGTCTGGTCTAAAGATTGCTGAGTAAAGAGGTCCTTTGCCCCATCCAGCTGATACCCAAAACCATGGAACAGCCAGAACAGCTTAAAAGTCATGGGCTCCACAGGGAGCTTGCCCAAGACCAAATTGATTAAGATTGGCTTTTGCTCAGGTCTAACCTGGTCTAAAAAGAAACATAGAATTTAAATTGATGAAAATGAAATTGAATATTATTATTAAGTGCAAATTGGTCCTTGTGTAATGACATTTCATTAACAATGTTTTTCTCTTCTCTCACAGATTGAAAATGGATGTAGAAAAATTGGCACAAGAGAAAACAGAAATGCAAAGACATTATGTTATGGTAAGTATTTCATTATTATTAATTGTTTTTGTATAGCAGATAGCATCAAAGCCATGGATAATTTTATCTTTTTCTTAATTTCCAATGCATGAAGCTATTGAATTTTTTTACTTTAAATCCTCTGGTCAAACTGAATAAGTGTGCAGTGAGCGAGAAAATATTTTGTTTTTGAATGTTATGTTACTCAGACATGGGTACGAAGCCGGCTTTGGCTTTGCGAAGCCGCAGTTTAGAAGCCAAGGCTTCATACTTCATGTTATTTCTTAGAGTCGGCTTCGTGATGTTTTGAGATGCTGGCTTAGGCTTCATGATATTGACAAAAATCCTGGAATCTTTTTTCATTAAAATTTGTGTTTTTCTTATTCCAAATCCATTCAAAAGTGTTAAAATGTTAACTAAACACTGTTTACAAGGTACACAGCACTTTATTTTACTGAAATAGGACGATTTAACCTTTTTATAGAGTTTTCTATAAACAAAGGCTCCGGCTTCGTGTTATTTTTTAGAGTCAGCTTCGTGATGTTTTGAGATCCTGGCTTCGACTTAGTACCCATGTCTGATGTTACTTCAATTTATTATAGAAAGTGAAAGGGCAAATTAAGTATATATTTTGTTCAAGAGTCATGATGTGGCCAATTGAATAGATCAGATTAAGGCCATCTTTGTGTGGAAATATATAATAATTATTTTAAGTACAATTCGAGTTGCTCCTAAGCCATACAACTCATTGTAACTCATTGCATATATATTAATTAATTCAAGTATCAAGTTCGAACATTGCGGCTTTCAGTTTGTTTACTGAAGTAAGGAAGTGTTATTATGATAATTCCTCTATGTTGTAAGTGCAAAGCAGTACAACCTTGTAACCTAAGCTTGTGTTATGATAATTATTTTAGAGTGGATGACAATATGTTGTTTTTTTAAGTTGTGAAATTATTTTATATTATATGAATGGTAACTTTTTAAGCGATGTGTTACATTTGTTCTCTGAAGATCGCTAAAAGAGCAAAACCTCTGCCCTAACAACCTTTCAACCAGCTACATTCATTGAGACATTTTGAGCATGATCAATATTCAGGAGTTGTGGGGTTTAACTTTTTGTTTGTCAGTTCTTATAGTTGACTTAATTTTGCATTATTGTAGTGCTTCATACCCACTCATGTTTTTGCTTGACCTTTTTGTGCTATCGCGTTGCTAACCATTTCAGAAGGTACATCTTTATTTAGGTTGTTCGAATGCTACAGTTTGTAAGTAGGGTATTTTGACAGGATAGCTCCTTTATCAGCTAACATACTCTTCCTTCACTTTTCAACCACCAGGGGATCTTAAAAAGGCCTAATGTCACACATAACTGTGCAACCCGATTATGTCTTCCTTTAAATTATTAATGTCACCGAATTGTTTTTCCTCTAAGAAGATAATGCGTAGTGATAACTTGTTTTGTCTTATAAATATGTAAAAAGAAGCCAACAAATCACCCTGGCTACAAAGGGTCTATTGTGAATTTCATGAACTGCAGCCACTTGTCAAAGAATGCATTGTTACCCTCAGAGCTACACTCACAATTAACTCTAACATTAGGATCTAAGGTTATTTGATTTGGTAAGCATTTACCCTAGAATTATGGTGGGGGGGGCAGGATAGGCAAAAAGCTATAGACTCAATTTTATAACAGTTACAATTCCCCATTCTTCCATTTTTTTCGTTTCAATTAAGGGGTAGTCGCCCCCAGTCATGCCTGTCAACATGTGTCTGCTATTTGGTCTGTATAATGTTCTTATCCCTATGTTTTACCATGATCGGTCGGTGCTATACCTTTTCCCTCATATTTGATTTGGGGATTGGATCAATCCACTTTAAAGATAAAATATGTCTTAAGAGCATTCCAACCACTGGGTAGCTTTGACTTATGACGTACATACATTTAAAAAAAAGAAGAAAGTTATTCATGGATTTTGATTTTTAAACAAATGAGTCATATAAAACGTTCATCATTGTCATGAAAGGGCATTTACATAAACATTTTAGTTTGTACTTATTCTTATTTATCAGTTCTTTTGATTTCTTCTAAATTTGATGTGGGGCATACTGAATAGGTTAGTCTGATCTCTTTCATTTGAAATATCTCTTCAAAGGAAATCTTTACAAGATGAAATAACATCGGGGTTATCTCCGTACTGTCTTTCTTTAACACATCCCCTGAAGTGATTCCTTTTTATCTCTAACTCTGTCAGTCTCACATCTGATGATCCATGCATTGGCACGAAAGGGAAGGGGCACCAGCGACCCCTTTCTTATCTGGCCACCAACCCGGCTCTCGTCCAGAGACTAGCTGCGCGTTGTTGATTCTCAATGGGATTGTAAAAGATCTTAACTATCACTGAGTGGTAAGCTGAGATGGAATTGAGTAGAGGGATGGGGTGAAATTGGAGGGTGTTCATCTTCTTCCCTTGATTTGATTAATAGCACGCTAGCTGAGAGGAATTCGCTAGTCTCATTAGTCGCCTCGTGGGTACAGAAGGGACGCAAAGAGTCGGGAGAAAGAATAATAATTGACTCGTGTCTGGTGTATGCTGTTCTTTCAAATTAAAGCCCTACAATAGGATACTAACTTTTTGGGTAAAGGTGTGCATAAAAACAACTGGTATAATAATATGGCCAGGCTATGCTCTGAAGGATGTCAAGTTTACTTGATTGGCATAGGGAACACGATTATAATTATAAATAAGTTCTTTTAATAAGTTAAGAACCCTTCAAATTTAAAGAAAATAACATAATTCAATTATTATTTCCAGCGTGAGATTTTGCCGTTCACGGCGGGTACTGGTACACAGACTTCTCCAATCAAATGACTTAAGTACTAGGACATTGCGCAATCTTTAATACTTAGTAAACTTATCTATGACTGAATGTATTTTTTTAGTAACGAGTATTTCAAGAAAGTCGTAAAACTAAATCACCAACTCTTCAGACATTTCAAAATTTGTCATTTAAATATGGCAAGACGCATCATACTTAAGAAATAGCTATGTAAGTTTACGCGGAATTCAGTGTGCCCTAAGAAACAAAATCATATTAAGTATAGTTTGGGGGGGGGGGGTGCACGCAAAAATTAAACTGACGTCAGACTATATGTAATAAATACAAATATACCAAACTTCTAGAAAAGAAGGTGGCAAAGGAGAATTTTGTTTGATAAGCTGTGGGCGCTTTTTTTCTACATCGTTCTCGAAATCGAGTTGAGTCAGTTACGTTATTTGACAAAACACGTTTTCGTGCATTGGTTACCAGAAATAGGGTTTAATTTAATCATATTTTCTTTGATTTTAGTCAACCACGGTTTTGGGGAAAGTGAATACTACGTAATTTATAAACCCTAAAGTGTCTGGAGATAATAGCGAACAACCATCGACAATGTCGCATAAGCCGGTTATATGAGCAATATGAACCTTATCTAGTTTGTAATAAAGCATGACTAAAATGCAGATGTTAGATACCGTAATCCAAGTAGACAATGGTCACCGGGGTGACTTAAACCGCCATGTTTAAAACAACACTTAAGGGTGTCTTTGTATGAAAGTTTTATACGTCCTCTCATGCATTTACTGATAACAACTCGTGAAATAAAAATTGATTAGTATACGCAGTCGACTATAATGCATGCCTATAGTATAAAGTAAATACTATACTGACATAAACCGATAAGCAAACATGAAGGTCTCAGTCTCTGACAGTTAAACAAACAAAGTATGTTGTCTAAGGGGTGACAGACTTTGAGGATGACTAACGCATAAATGTTGCTACAACAATTGCACTTGGATAATAACACATACACGACTCTGGTAAATTCATGATATAAAGATTGTGTTATCTGGGTATTAAGCTTTGATCCCAATTAGAAACCACTCGTGTGTGCATTTCAAGTTACACCTGGTATTATCTTGATATTTTCTCACGTGAGACGGTGTATGGGAATTGTTCAAACTGCACACATGAGTGATGTTACGATAAGCCACTATACAAAGGCTAATTTAAATAACACTTATTCTCAAATGACACAAAGCTTGACATTTGTAAGAGATTACTCTGAGAAATTTATCTTCTTTCTTTTGGTTTAAAATCTTCTTTCAGTCTATTGTGGAACAATAAATATACGTTAAAACGAGATCTTATTAAAGAGGAGATTTACTACAAACAATAATAAGAGAATAGAGTGCGTATTCTTATCATCTGTTGGCTCTATTAGGTTTTAATCTAGATGAGATCTGGAATTTGAAGATTGTTGTCTGTTGATGATACTTGATCTATCATCTAACAGTTTTTGTCATTTGAAAACAAGCATAATACCTTAATGCACAAGATTGTTTATTTTTATGAGTTCAAATTACAACTTGTCAAATCCTTATTGTTATAATAAACTATTCTCATTTATAATTGTGTTTTTTATCTTCTTTCCAGTATTATGAGATGTCTTATGGTCTCAACGTGGAGATGCACAAACAGGTATGTTGATATGTGTCTTGTTATTAATGTGTCTTTAACGTTTTTGTAAATAATTATGGGTTGCCTTTCTCTTTGCTGGTTTTGTGTTTATCTGTTTCTGTCTGTCTCTCTCCTTCCCCCATATTTCTCTCTCTCACACACTCTCACTCTTCCCTCATTCTTTCTCTCTCTCCCCACCTGTCCTTCTCACCCTCTATTTCTCTTCTCTCATTTATTTATCTATCTACCTGTCTGTCTACTTGTCCATCTTTATTTATGTTTTATAGTTAAAAGTAGACATGAGTTACTATGTTTGAAAATACATACAAGTGAGAATCCTCTATTTGTATTTGTCTTGTATCAGTTTTGTAAATAAGATAATATCGATTATTAAACAAACAAAGCAAGAACATCGAAAATGGAGAGAGAGTACAACTTCCATGAACAAGACATTAAATGTCAATGACTGAATAATATCTTTCCTTCAGGTGTTCAACAAGCAATTTTTCTCCCCATAGCTCATATTTCATTGCCGATAATTGAATTTTCATTTTTGAAATGTTGAGTAATGACAAATTTAATGAAAAGGTGTCCGATTCCACAATCATTTTTCCTAAGAAAATACTTCTATTATCAGATGCAAAATTGATTCACACACGTGACACGGGTGACACATCACGTCAGGTGCTCAAACTGTAAGACATACAGTATTTGTGCTCAATAAAACCTAAAGAACATCTTCGTCTGAAGACGTGCTCTGTAATGTAACAGCGGGTACATATGGGTCAAAGTAAAAGGTGTCTAGTGTATATTTGAACTTGATAGCTTATCGCCTATGTTGGTTGAAAACAACTACTGGATAGCCCCTTTCTTAGAATATGAAAGGAAGAAATGTGATATGTAGTCTGAGATTGCTGAACACAATTTTGTCTCGCTGGTCTTCTTCATATTATTGTTTTGTAATCCTCAGATTACATCATCATTAGGATCGATATCAGTCTTGCTTGTATACATTTCCCTTTCCTCTACCTTTTTATATAGTGATGCAGCAGTTTTCTTCTTTTTGTCATTATTCTCATCAAATACCATCAACTGTTTTCCCCACCTAAGGAGTCACCAATTAGTCTAAACGTTTCGTTTGTCCTGGGGATACATTGTCATTTCTCTCGCCACCCTTCTTTTAAGTACAGCCAAACTAAAATATGGTACAAATGTGGTTATAATATTAAGAAACACAGATGACGTTGTTAAAATTTCACGAGGAATTGATTTTCGCTGTTTGTCCATTTTCTTGCGATTACAACAGGACTCTCACTCCAGATTCCCCTATGCTTGAACACAGCAGGGGACAAAACTTTACTTTTACTTTTTTTATAAGGTGTTCACAAAATAAAAAGGTTTAATGGTACTGGGTTGAAACGCCTTCAGTCTTCCTTTTTATTATTGTTCACGGAAACTTCTTAGTGGTACCTTGGTATATTGAGCATATCCAGGCTCGTAGCCATGGGGAATCCCCCCTCCATTTGAGATCCAAGTGTTCTTAATTGGCACTATTTATAACTAATCTAAAAAAATGTTGGCCATTTATTTGATAATATCCAAGCCCCCCCCCTCTCAAAATCCTGGCTACGCTTCTGAGCATCTCACCAACTTGGAATGTTACCATCACTCATCCCTTATCTAGAAACAAACATGTCTTTAGACTTTAGAATGTCTGCTAGAAGTTGATTATATAGTGACGCCTCAGTCCAATTGACTATTTAAGTGAATAACTATGGGAATCATGTATGGTTAATCTGTTTTAGTCTTTTGTTATATGAAACTCCTAATCTGACGTGTCCTCTGTTGGCTCAACCATATGATGAGATAAATCTTGATAACACGATCTGTCTAGTATTGAGTTTCACTTGTTACCATGGCTGTATAAACGTTGTCTGTATAACTTCCTCTATCACACAATACTGATACTGATAGAATTTAGCCTACAGGATGTCACATTCAAAAACAGTCACGAAGTTGACATTCTTACCTACAGTTGAATACATAGTAATGTTAACTATTAACCCAAGCCAGGCTCAAGATTGCTGATTAGAAGTGATTTGATTGCGAACCGAATCTTCCAATCTTTGCACTTAATGTAAACAAACTATCGATTTTAGAACCTAGTTAACATAATTGAATATTTCCTTATATATTTTTAATGCCTGATTCCTCGAAATTAGATCGGTCTTCGACCTCGATAAATTATACATTCTAATGGCAGGTGTAATTGTTTATTGATTTACATATCAAGAGCAGCAACGTAAACTATGGTAACTAACTAGTGTTGAAATAATTTACTATTAGTCTATTATCTCGAAGTCAACCATAGCCTATTTTATTTACAAGGTCAATGAACTCTTCCTGTGAATGAAGCAATATGACCTTTCTTTACTTAAACGTTTTTTACACCTTCTTTGCCATAGGTAAAGCTCTATTCATTTCAAAGATAGTTCGTTTTCACTTACGTGCCCACGCGGGCTTTCACTGTAGATACGGCTAGGGATACACCTTTGGAAAAAGACAAAATAGTTTGGTCAACTTCTTTTGTGTACGACAATTGGTCAACTGTGATTAGCCAGCTGAATGTCGACTTAATTTACTTCTTGAATGATATGGCATACATTTACCTACAAATTGGTATTCGCGTGATGCAATGAGTCATGACAAATGTGTTTCCTGCGAACATCGAATATTAATAATACGTAACACGTCAAGTGCTGCTTATAAACAAGTGGATAATTAACAGCAACCTTTGCATGGCAATTATAGACAAGTTACGTCTATTTCTCAAGTGCTTAGCTAAGCTCGCGTTGGCTGTTATTGTATTTAAGATGAATAGCTGTTAATCCAAGCGCTCTTCCATCCATGGCTGTCTTTTGATGACCTGCTTGTTATGGTCACCGTAGTCTTTAATTCCTTGTTTGATCTGGCTTGTGGGCGTCGCCACAGGGGTGGTGTATGCGTTGTATTGCCAGTTTAGTACTCAACAGTGTTTGTTTTTGTGTCTTAAACTTTGCTTGTGGTGACATTATTGTAGTGTCAGAGATCTACATACACCGTCTCTCCACCTGGCCTTCTTAACAGATGACTTAAACAGTAGGCGACATGATTTTATTCTTTATCTCTGTTTGGCGGGAAGAAGAGTTGAATGTGTCAACAGAGCGTGTCGTGTATGGTCTCTGTGTCCTTTGGTGTTGATTTAGAGTCGTGTTGTTACTAATCAATTGATCGTAAATGTGGTTACCGTTGTAGTATTAGGACACGAGGTAAAATGTCGGTGACATAATCAAAGCAACACTACATTGAGCCTTCAATAGGTTTGTAATTGCTGTAGGGCTAGCCATGCCTTCATAATGCTGTCACAGCTTACCAGGCATGTCCCAGGGAGAGGTATGCATCATTGAACAGTGCCTGTCTCCCCTACTTAGGAGCGTTATTGTTCCCGGAGAACTCAGAGAAACCACCTGATCCGCTAAACATTTTTGCACCGTCACGGTCGAGAGGTCGCGTTGTTTGTGGCTTTTACCTGGGCATTATACCAGATGTTGCCGCCTTCTGACCCATAAAAGGATAATGATGTTGTTAAAAATGTCATTTAACACAACACCGCGCTCTCCCGGCTATTGAGAAAAGAAAAGATCAATCCGGAAACAAGATTCTTCCTATATAGAATACCATGAGGAGACCTGGCTTTGTGGTTCCATAACCTCCCTTGACGTTCTAGAACAATTTCAATTACACTGATGAGTGATGCTCATGTCACTTACTGAGGTGCAAAGTGCAGACGTGCACGTTTGACACAAATTATTATAAAATTATGCAAGTTTGCATGTGCACATTTAACATCAATCACGTTTCGACACAAATGATTAATAACATTATGCACATTTGCATGTAGACACATCCAAAATGGATGCATTCTCGCCAGCTTTTATTGTCTGTCTGACACAAAGTTTCAACCCTTTGAAATTCATATTTCTATGGACATTTTCAACAATCACAATTTTCTATCATTGTGATTATCACAATTTATCACATAAACACATAATATATCTATGTGATATAA
>JAUUEB010473159.1:0-11498 GCA_032362205.1 Clione limacina | reverse complement strand
ACGATTTCACCTGCTTGTCTTATAACTTATACCGGATGGAGTTGCTGCCAAATATTGAATTTTCTATCATAACTACAGGTGGTTAATTATTTCATAAACTAAAAATAAGACATGTAAATTGTTCAGTGTAACGAACAAACAAAGAAATAACGATGAATTGTGATCGTATCTGGCGACAATATGTCTGCCGGTATCTTGAAATATCGTGACAACGTCGTTGACATGCACGACTACGACAACTCACCTTCATCTGTATCAGACAAAACACCTCTATGTTGATGATTGTAACGTAATGATGGTATGTCATTTCGGTTATTGTGATAATGCATAAAGACATGTCCGCAGCTTGAATTAATTGAACAAAATCTAAATAAGCAGGACCTAGTATTTTGAACTTAAGAAAACAAAATCATAACCACTTGTTATTATGAGTAAAATGCACATGCATGTCACAATATGGCACACGATGTTTAATAGATAAGTATTCGACGTAACGTATATAAATCGACCCGCCTGGTAAGTATAAGTTTGATATAAACTTCAATGTTTGGCAGCGACTCCATCCGGTGTAAGTTATAAGATAAGCAGGTTTAATTGTACGTATCTCTAAGAAATAAGCCCCGGACAAGGTTAGAGGTACGTATACGTATCTCTAGCCACTTAGTTATTTTTATTTTATAAAAAAAGAATCAAACCAGTGGCATAAAGAACATCTAAGTTCAGTAAAACTAGATCATGCAATCATATTAGTGCCTCTGAAATTGAGTTTTGTTGTGTTAAAGGACATTTTGTCACTGTAGTCGAGAGGATTTTCAGCTAAGCAGTATGTAAGGTGGAACGTTGTCTATTCTGTTTTGTTATATTGTTATATTTTAACACACATTTGAAATTATCAATTCTGACAAAAGTGTAAACATCGCTCATGGTGCATTTTCTGAAATTCCTTTTAGTGTCCTGGCTTTTTGAGTCAAAATGCATATTTCATTGTCATTCCCTCATACATAAGAATATCTTTACCTCCGTTGTTTTTCAAGCAAACAAAAAATATGTTGCCTTTGAAATATATGACTTCAAAAGACAAACCATGTTACAAGGACGGCAGCTACTGATTGTTTGCATCCGCGAGGGCAAAATGTGTTATCATGAACAAAGATTTAAGCATAGCGGATAAAGAAGGACGGGGTCTACATGTTGGTTACAAAGTCAGCATATTCGTGTTTTCTTTCTTGTCGTAACATTCCCGGGAAAGAACGTGTATTAATGCACTTTTCTAGTATATAATGTACAATAAATTTTTAAGTTAAACTATCTAACTTTAAATGAAGGAGATGATATAAATGGCCTGCCCTGTCATGTTTTCGCTATCGGTGACACATGTGTCATTAGAGAAGCCATTACTTATTATACATCAAACAAATCGGTAAAGGATGTCGTGATATTTCAACTTAGGCTCGGAGATATAAGCAAAAGTTTTGTTGACAAGTCGATTGCTTGTAGTGACTTACAATGGGATGAGAAACGTTGCTCTTGATATCGTTCACTATTCTTGCGTATACAAGAGTGAATCTTCAAACTGTATTTATTCAATAATTGTTTAAAAATATGATTTCAATTGTGATCAAGCCGTCATGTCTAAGACAAGAAAGTAATATGAACAATATTTACAATATGGAGTTATTACCAAAGCGAACAAGGCTACTATTAAACCACATGCGTTATTTGTTAAATGATCCTTAGTGCGGAATCGATGAAACCATCACAACTTAAGAGATATGTTGAGACCTAATATCAGATATATACAGATGAAGATTCAAATGCGTTTAAATAACTTGAGAAACAACGAAAAAGAAGAAGATTTCCTCGTAGAGATTGCATTTAAACTTCGAAAGCAGCAATACATGCTTCATTTGAGACAGCAAAAGGAAAAAGCCAAGGATAATGTGAGAAATCTTATGAAACTGTGTCTGAAAAAGGCAGTTCTTGGAAAGGACAACATGAAGAAAATAAAGAATATTTCAATGTCGAATGACACGCTTAGAATGTGAATATCAGGAGAGAAACTGTTGTGTATGAAATTAAGACAGAGCCAATGTTTTCAGTTCAAATTGATGATTTAACAAGATACAAGATACAAGAGACAAGATAAAAGATACAAATTACATGATACAAGATACTTTATTCATCCAAATTAATGGAAATGTAAAATTTGGATTCCTCATTACGTATACAAAAAAACATGAACATGTTAACAGAAGTAGTATAATATCATATAGCGTAGTATCATTAAACATAATAAATTACATGTCATAAAAGTGTCAAGCACAATATCACAGTGAAAAACAAGCAAATGATCTGAAACTAAAAGTGATGTGTTCAGTTCTTCATAGCTACTTGTGTTATAAAATATATTCATGATAAAGATGTTAAAGAAATGTTTCTTTTCTCTCATGCTTTAGATTCAACGATGAAAGAGGAGGATATAATGGCGATTATCTCTACCTTTTTTGATTCAGATGGTATGTCATGGACAAAGTTGTGCGAGGTACGCACTGTGCTCTGATGGTGCTCCAACCATGTTAAGCAATAATCAGGGTTCCAGATGAATGTGTGGCAAAATGCCAACAAATCAGTTAGCGCGATCGACATGGTACATCGTTATTCCCTTGCAAACTAGACTCTTCCATCCTCTGTGATGCCAGTGCTTAATTCAATTGTAAACAGTGTGATTAGTTTAGTGCCCTGAATCACCGCCCATTAAAACGAGTATATCAAGAACTAGGCTCAGAACATGAGACTTTGCTTTTTTACACTCAAGTCCGACGGGTTTTTAATGTCAACTTATTTGTGCGTGCAATTGCGCTTCAACTTCGACTACAAATATGGGGACAGCCAAACTAGGGTAGTTAAGGGGGTAACGAGTATTTTACATTTGAAAAAAGGTGATTATCCATCAAATTAATTACCTGCAAATACATATGGCATATCTCAGTGTTTGTTATTGACCAATGAGAATTAAAAAAAAGTGCTTTATGTGAACATATTTGAACTTGAAAAAAACCCTGACAAACAGAAAACACAAAAAAACAAATAAGCACAAAAATAGCTAATATCTACCTTCACCTCTGAAAATTGGAGATACATTTCTTATAGGCACTTGCATTTCAATAACTCTTATTTTACTCATATGACTGTTTACGTTAGAACATAATTGTCATGTATTGTAACAACTATGGTGATGATGAAGTCAGTTAACACGCATTGTACTCTTATAACGTGACATGTTAAAACGATATCGAAATATCATGTGACAGCAATGGAAATGATAATTTCATATAAAACTTAAAGTGGATTCTGAACTATAGTTTAAATATTTGATCTTGTTCAAAGGACACATTTTTAAATTATTTTGATTGAAGCATATTATAAATGTATCTCTGTAAAATAAATTTCTCATAAATAGATATAACACTTTCATTTAACCATAATTTTACATAAACACAAACTTTTCTAGTTACATAACTTTTGTAACAATTTATATTTTTTAGGCAATGAATGCCGTTACAATATGTTTACAAAGATCTTAACAGAATGCGGATAACAACACCCATTAATTAAAGTATACACAACTCAAGCTGTTAACTTATTAAACTTATTTCTCCTCCACAGGTAAAGTTTCTCTCACAGATTCCATTTTGAAACTTATTCAAAAAGTAGAGAGACTTGAAAATAAATCGACCATCCAAGGTTCCTTACAAGAAAAACACATACAGTCTTTAGAAGTGCTTCACCATTACAATGAAGTTAAAAGGTGCTCTGGAGAATACAGCTGTGAGAAAAAACGTGGAAATATATCCAAGTGCTACCTACACTCAAAAAATCCTCATTCAAAGATACCTGCTAAAGCAGATTGGTATGAAGCCTTAGATTTGTGTCGAGATTACGGCGGGTTTCTTGCTGAAATAAAAGACTGGGAGTCCAATAAGTTTGTCTCTAAGTTGATGAAATTTACAGATTACGAAAAAGGAGCATGGATTGGAGGAACTGATGCTGGAGGAAAGTGGACCTGGGCAACTTCAAAAGAAGCAATTGGTTATTCTGATTGGAACAGAAATGAACCTAATAATTGGGAGTTTGAAGACTGTTTACAAAAAGAGAAAGCAAAGAGACATGGGAAGTGGAAAGACCAAATATGCCACTCTGACCAGTATTTTATATGTCAGATAAATTGCTGATTATTGTGATGATTAGAACGTTGGTATTTTTGACTAGCATCTGAAATATGTAGCTTCATTGTTTGATTTCTGGCGCATAAAATACTGTCAATAATACAACGTTTTGCCTGGGTTTTTTTATTCACTAACTATGAAATCAAGATAATTATTTACCAAATAACACAGACAGTAATTAACACTCAATCCCACTTTTTGATATAACCAGTTGGGGTTGATTTTGAAACTTTGTTCGTAAATATTGATATATTTCTGTGTGTGAATAAATCATACTTCATCTCCAATACACGTTAAGCTAGCATTTGTTTTGCTGACAAGAGATTTGCAATTAATCTTGAACAATTTGAAAGAATAGACATCTTCTATGCCATGTTTTTAATTTAAGGACAATATGCTGCTTCTTGCAGCATAGGATTTCCCAAAAGCTAAACCTAATGCAAACCAGACCAAAAATACTTAGTTTTAAGTCAGAACTATCTTTTATGCACCATTTATAGAAATGTAAAGTTAAGACACTGTACTTTGTGTTAATTCTTAGGTATAATCAGGACAGCAATACTATACACATCACATATGAACAAGCTCATATCGAACTTCTTTGTTTAACAATTTAAATTATTCTTACTTGTCTGTGTCTTTTTTATTAGGTGTGTATACAACTGAGCCGACTTGTCTTTTTAATTTTTAATTTATCACTTGATGAAGTCTTCAGAGAAACTAGAACATCAACGCGGAAGTGAAACTCAGACAGGAGAGAAAATAAGAGAAAATGAGATGATATGAGAAAGTTGTGGATATTAAGCATTGCTTTATTTGTATCATAATACTATGATATATTCCTTGTAATTGTTAAACCAAAGGAAGACCAAGCTTGGAGACTTTCTTTATATCATCGACATGTCTAGAAGACGGTGAATATATCAGCTTCTCCTAGCAACCATAACAGTGCCAGATTTGGGCCATTTTAATTTTTGTCTGTTAAGGTTAGAATCAAGTAATTATAAAAAGAGTATTTTACAATGTAAATCCAATGAACCTCGGCTCAATTTCATGGTTTCAGGAGCTGCAGCTTTGTTGTGGTTTGTATTTAAAAGCTACACCCTTGCCACATAAAATACATAAATTGGAAAAAAAAGTAAGCCACTACAATTTATACAACTGGTATTCGAAACTTATCTCCCCTGTCAAAAGATTGGCTCTGTAGAGACAATGAAAATTATATTCTACAAATGTCTGTGCTTACATGCTCCATTTTTATCAAAATAAATAAAAAATAATAGCACATCATAGACAATAAATATTTCAAGGTTGAAAAACAGTTTTGATATCACCTAACCTTTTTTTCGGTCGAGAGTGCCGATTTACAGCTTATAATTACTTGATTCTAACCTAGAAAGCCTATATCTAATATTTCAGATGCCTACCTTCGACGATGTAACCATTCGAGTTCGAACAATTTAAAATAAGATATAAACCAAAACACTCAAATGGGTCATAACTCGTCATAACGTGTTGTGGACGTTCTTCATAAGAGCCTCTATGCACAATTTCAGATTTCTATCTTTGAATATGTGACCACAGCACGTGTGCAAAATTAGCAAAGAACATATTGCAGAAACTCTCAACTCGGGCAAAACAACTCTTTTTAAACTTGAGAAATGTATTTTAAGAAGGTCACAAGATGAGACTTTGTGCAAAATGTTAGGATCCTACTCCTCATAATGCGTTCACTGCGCGAAGGTTTTAAATACAAATCATTAAGGGGACTTAATTCTAAAAATGTCTTCACAAATCTAGGTTACAGCTTTTAGGAAACAACAAAACAAGCCAATGTACAGTATTTCAGATTCCTATGTGAATACAGCGTGTTTACAAACATTAACACAGGCATGAATCAAACTATTTAACAGGGCAAAAAATGTGAGAATCTGATTTTCAGTGTTGTGGTTGGGTGGGGTGGCCACCTATCCGGGTAGCGAAAAATTGACCCGGGTACTACCTCTACCCTACGCGGTTTAATGCTGAATTGTAACACCAGGGTAGTTTGATAGAAACTAACTACACACTACCCTACCGGGTTAACATCTTAAACTAGTTTCATACCATCCTAATACAATTTAAAGTGACACAAGCAACATTACTCAAGTTATCGTGTGAACAGACAAACGTACACAAAGACAAGAAGAAATAAACCACTCCTCACAAAAAGTGTGGTTGTGGAACAAAATTTCATGTACACTTGGAATAAGAAAATAAGAGGAACATTTTAGTCAGACACTAAACATTTATAGGCAGCAGCATTGTTTACAGGATTATTTTCATACATAGCAAGTTTTAAATATAAATAGTTCGTTATCGATAGTTAAAAATGTATGTATTAAAAGTACTAACCTTAATAAACAATATATATATAAAGCGCATTTTCCCATCAAATATCGCCCAAAACGCTAACATTAAATTCAAAAATAGCTAACCAATTATGTTAACAAACAATAACAAAGGCATCAAAATAGTCAATGGGGCCATACATCTGTCAAAAAAGATTGTTAACAAATTTGAGAAATCTGATTTTCAGTGTTGTGGTGGGGTGGGTCGGCCACCTACGAGGGTAGCGAAAAATATATCCGGGTACTACCTCTACACCACCCGGGTGAAAGCGTCATTGTGTCGAGCTACTACGCCAGTTCAAAAACTCTTAGTCGTTTTAGCCATCACTTCATTTTTAGTAGTGGTTATCCTCTAAAAGTAGCCGTCATATCTATTTGAGAGCCTCGCCCTGTTGTCCAGTATGCAGAACATCACCAACAATCTCTTAATCAAAGTTTCACACCATTAATAAACGAGTTTTCTTGGTTCAAAGCCATCATGAAAAAGCCCTATGACATACACTTAATTTTTTTACAGAAGTTAAAAGCAGGGTAACTCATCTAGAATCAGAAATAAGGTCGTTGAATATCATGAACGAACTAGTTACTCAACTCGAACAATTTCAGTAGAGATTTCAAAAACAGTTCAAATGATCTTAATTTAACGACAACATTGCCACATCTACGACAGGGCAACATTCAAAAACTGTTCTTTAGTGGGGGATCCATTCATGCTTTTCAAACAAAACCTGATGGTTCCAAACATGCTGTAAACGATTGTATGAATTTAGAACTGCATGGTGTATTAAATTTAAGTGAAATTCTTTATTTTGTTTCAAGTATTTGGTCCTTCTTGAAAGGTTGTAAAGTCAGTGAGTAGCTATCTTTAGAACCTGAAATCCCAGTCATGCTGTTTCCCTTTGTTTAAAATAAGATGCCTATAAAATAATCCCTTCGGGTGATGTCTTTGATGCAGGTCTATGCGGGATAAAAGTGAATTTTTCATACTGGGACATGTATGTATGATTTATATGCCAACGTAATTAGTATTCACATGTAGTAAAAAAGGACCATCATGAAAAAGGTGATTCTAACCTATAGGGAATCTCCGAAGAAATAGTTTAAGAAGCCGAAGCACTATCACACAATATGCAAATCAATGGACATATATGCTTCGAAAAAGTCAATAGTTTACGAAATATTTATTATATTTTATTTAAGTTGGCCAAGAGAGAAGGTCACCAAATTTAAACAAACTGAAAGGGTCAAAGTTCAATATGCATGCACATTGTTGTCACGACTTTGCAAAAATAATCGCATTCTGACACCAACACTCAAGGAGCAACGACGTAGAGGACAATACCTCCAGCTTGTTGACGACTTTCTCATCGTTGACAATGCAAACAACTTTCCCGACTGTTCGGGTTAATTTCGAGGACCAGATGTGAAACCAACCACCTCCATCCCGCAAAGTAAATCATCCTCACTACTGATAACAATAATAATAATAATAATAATAATAATAATAATAATATGACTTTATTGTCCAAAAGAGGAAATTCATAGCATTACATATATACACAAGACAATATTTATGATATTAAAAATTAGCTATAATGTGGTAGACATTTCACAAACAAATCACAGATGCCCCTCAACAAATTAACAGGTACAAACAATAGTATTCTATTAGAACTAAAAGGTTGTTTTTATCACATCTTTTGAATTCATCACAGTTATTTCAAATATAATATGTCTTAAAATATATATAATCACTGAGTAACAGCATCCTTCTTTCTGACATCCATTTCATAGAGCTGTCTTACTGAGTAGGGTAAAAAGGAATTTTTATATCTTTCTCTGTTTGCCTTGACAATTATGAATCTGCCACTAAAATTAGAAAAAATAACTTTGTCGAAAAAATGGTGTGTAGGTTCTTTTAAAATTATGTTAAGCTTCTTTATTAATGAATCCTTAAAAATCTGGTAAAAATCATGTTGTGAAACATTTGTAATTTTGGAAGCATGTTTGATAATCATATTTATTTTAGTGATGTCCTTGCATACAGCATTTCCTCCTCAAATACTAATACAGAAAGAAATGATGGATTCAATGACTGAGCGATAAAAAAAGAGAAATGAGGTGCTTGTCCACTCTAAAGGCATTCAATTTCCTAATAAAAAAAGTTCAACTGCTATTGAACGCAAAGTGTTTATTTTCCCAACCATGTCTTGTTCCTTTCTGATGTGATCAAAAAGATCAAAACTGTTTGAAACAAAAAGATATGATCATATCGCTGACCAACAAATTTAAATTAAACAATGCGTTGTTGCTCATGTATTGACCGTTACATAACAAAAACTGATAAAAAATGTCTGAAACACGATATTGCTTTATAAGTAGCATCGGATGTTGTTGGTTTACACTTTGAGAGTTTTCCCTCCTCACATGTTAAAACAAGTAGTTATAGTTATATACAATCATCTATACAGGGTCGCATTACGTTCAATTAACATAGCGGAAGCTGGCGCGGGGACATCAAAGCTCAGACTGCAACCCATCAAAATAATACTATGTCATGTTGGTTGAAACGCGTTATTGTGCATTGTCTTCATCAAATGTCAGTATCCTGCACTCTTCACATGTTTTTCTCTCATCAATGTGTCAACCTTTTGAACAAAGCGTCTCTAAACATGTTTCATTAGTTAACAATAATACAGCATGGTATGTTCAGCATTCGTCACAGGGTCAACAGTTTACTTTGATCAGCAGACATTAGGTTCAGGAATGCATCTAAATAGTATTCATTATATGTGCAAGATATGCTTTATTTTTAACTTTTTCCACGCAACTTGATTCTTCTATACAAAAACAAAATATATAGTAAGAATAACGATGCGAAGACGGATATACACATAGACTCATTATAACAAATACAGTAACTCTATTAATATATCAAATAGCAAAGATAAGAAAAAACAAATTTGGCAAGAACGTAGATTTTAATGAATAGCAAAATGTGTTAAAAAAACAACGTGAACAATAAGGATTTCAAACTGGTGTTTGTAAAAAAAAAAAGATACCAAAAAGTCATTTAATGTTCTATTGCACAACTCCTATTTTGGCAGTTTTATTTTACATTCAATTTATTGAGTCACTAAAAATGTTAACGAATGAGAACTGCCATTATTTACTCAGTGTTATCAAACTTGAGCGTAAAAAGCAGTTACTAAGCCAAATAATAAATATATCTCAAGTCCATACCGCACATGTAAAGCAGTAATTCAAAATTTATAAAAGAGAACACATGTATATCTAAATATACTACCATGAATAAAGATATAGGTATATAACATCGAATTGATATTAAAAGTAATCTAGAACTGAAATATGAGACCGGTGACGGTCAGTGAACCAACCCCTGCCCCGACAGCCAAGAACAGTTTGTTATGTATTTATTGAAAATCTGTATCACATTATGATAACTTGATAGAGAGGGTAACGTTAACTTACAAGCCCGACTCTATCCTCTCGACCCTAATTGGGTACGCAGAGATTTTCTGTATACAACAATCTCGATTGCTATGCTCTCTCATTTCGGCGTCTTGGTCGCTACGCAATCTTCCTGACATTTCATCACCTCATTTACTCAAAAGTAGCAGAAAAAGAACGATACTTTCTACCCATAAAGATTTTCAGTTAAGAAAAAGTAAAAATTGGCGCGAAAAAGTGCACGAAAGAAAAGGTTACCAAAATGCGGATGAAAAAGTTGCGATTATTAAAAGTAAAAGTGAAAAAAGTTGCGAAAATATATTTTTACGAAAGCAATCCTAACTCCAACTCCTAACATCATTACCCTACGATCAAGTTTTACAGCAAGTGTTGACGTAAGCAAATGTAATCTATTCCTAGGTCCGACGTTGGCTCAAAATTCAAATACCGGTAACACACCATTCACGAAACAGCGTTGGGGAGAACTACAACCGGTACACTTTTGGTGTGCTTATCTTTTTACGATCGCAATATTTAACTTCACTGGTTAACTTGCATGTTTTATTTTGTTCAGTACGGTAATGGTGGTAAAAACAGTTTAAATAACTTTGGTGCGAAAAAAATTCACGGAAAAATTCGTTGCGAAAAATGGTATGTGAAAAAGGTTGCGTGATAAATTGTAAAAACTGTTCCAAAAAGTGAGCACAAACCAATCCTATCTGTAAATGTAACTCTAACCCAAACACTTAACCCGTAAAACTACGATCGAGTCTTGAAGCAGTGTGAAAATAGGTTGCCCTCGTGACTAGTGAATGGTGCGTCATCACCGACTAATTAACAATGTACACCATGCAAAATTCCGAAGATTCTTATTGATATTTCACGATCTCATTGATATTCAATATATAATCATCATATATCATTATTAATGAATTTATAACCAATGCAATTCTAGATAATTATACGTCTTATCATATACATGGACAAAAGCAGCCTAAATAATATTATGTGATGTCATTGTCTGTGTATTGATTTCAGTATTAGGTCAACACAAACTTTCGAGTACTATTCGAATTGAGTAGTTCTACAAAAAAAATTGTTGTAAAAATGTAATATATCAATAGGTAAAAAGAGGAACTAGAGACTATTCACATAATACACTAGTACACACTCACTATGTATACAGAATATTTACACGAATTGGAAGATTCTCCATAAAAAAGAACACCATGTAGAACGATTTTTGATAGAAAAAATAGAAAATAAAACACATTTTATAATTATTTTACATAAACCAGCTAACACAGAAATAATGGAGAGATTCAAGAAATTCCCGGGATTAGTTTTAAACAGAAATAAAAGTGTCGCTATGTGGATAGGCAGCGACAAGAACAAACAAGAAAAAGGGGAG
>JAUUEB010473148.1:0-11499 GCA_032362205.1 Clione limacina | reverse complement strand
AAACGAAATATATTGACTCAAAACATGTCCTTATATTTTAAGAGGAATATAGGGTTTTTTGACCTCCTGGACAGCTAAATTTGGTGATCGCATGATGTCATTCGACATATTTTGTTTGACCTCAAATATACTTTATCCTTAACCCAAATCGTTATGACCGTACAGCAATTTGTTCCGGTAAAAGTTTAAGTAACCTCAGTAATTTTAGCTGTTTTTATACTTTGGCCCTGTAATGTCCTAATTGAAGCTCCGGCCGCAATTATGTTTTTAGATATGGAATGATGTTACCAATTACTACATGTATACCAACTATCACCAAAATCCATGTCGATATAGTTCCAAAACAGCCATCAAAAGAGTTTAGGGTGACGTAAAATGTGACATTTTGATTTGTTCATTTCTTTATTGTTTTAACACCCTGCTTAGTGTCGGTGCTTTTGGCAAACCAGGAGGTAGACATAGTAAATATTAATGAAGTCACTTTAAATTTCGGATTCAGTGTAAGAAGTTAAACTTTTTCGATGTCAACTAATAGGTTTTGTCTTAAATATTGTCAGTTTACCTGGCCAGGTAGTCTAAGGGTTTAAAAGACCCAGTATTCCCCTTGAAATCTAATGATATGGCTGTTTATGGTCAACACATTTTGTTTCGTTTTTGTGATCATACTTAGCTTGCTCTAAAAATCAGTTTTAGATCTAGAGACGTCCAATGAATTAATTGCCTAAACATTTTTGTTAATTTCAAAAATGTATTCTATATGTCCATGTATGAGAGATGTATGTGAAAAAAAGGATTTGGCTTAATGAGAATTTATTTTATTTTGTTGAAGGACACCTTATATATTTTAAAAATTCTGAAAAAAAATCATAGAGCATACATGGACATATAGAATAAACGAAAAACTGTAAAGTCAGTGATTACCCTCAAAAATATCTAACTACTAAGTTTTTAGGTTAGAATCAAGTAATTAAAAACTGTTAATCGGCACGTTCGACGAAAATAAAAAGGTTAGATGATATTAGGGCTGTTTTAAAACCTTGAAATATTTTTCTTTTTTTTGTTATTTTTTCTTTTTATAATTATGATAAAAAGTTAAGAATTTAGGCAAGGAAATTTGTAGAATATAATTTTCATTCTTACTACAGAGCCAATTTTCAATTTGGCATACGGTGACCATTTAGCATCTTTTGACAGGGGAGATAATTTTCCAATGACAGTTGTAGAAATTGTAGTGGCTTAATTTTTTTTCAAATGTCTATATTTTATGTGGCAAGAGTGTAGCTTTTAAATGAAAATCACAAAAAGCTGCAGGTCGTTCCTGAAACCAGGAAATTGAGCCCAGGTTCATTGGATTTACATAGTAAAATTTCTCATTTTATAATTACTTGATTCTAACCTTTTAGACGCCCGACTCAGATTCTACATCCCTGTTTAAAAATACTGAAACTCCTGTCACATATTGAAATACATATATCGCAAAATACGCGATACTACCATGTATGTCTCATGACATATATCGACCAGTCTTAGAGACTATTGCCGGTAAAACATATAACAAGCTTTTACAGTTTCTTGTTTTACTAAAAAATATGTCTATTTTCTTCCTTTCTCGGTCGTTAAAGCTGTCGATTCAGATTCTTTCACCGAGCGCGGAAATAATAATTTAAATATCTCAGCTTCTAAAACTATTTCTCCTCCATCTTGAGATTAAAAGAAAAAAGATTTAAGTTTGTGTGAAACCTGATCGTTTTATCATGACGTCTTGTTTTAATCTTGCTTTTCGAGGAATATGGTGAGAAAATAGATTCGAATAACCGTCATCGTTAAAGGCCTTAATCTCTAATCGAATTCCTGGGGTCACGCTGTTGATTAATATCGTCAACAATTCAATGTCACATTGTTGTCATATATCCTTCGATCAGCTGCTAACCTTGCCCGGTATTTGGGGTTTATCACATTTAAAGGGTAAAATAACATTACCAGGTTGGATTCGGTGATCCGACAGTTTCACTTTTCCGGTCAAATCACAAGGAGTGGGATATGTCGAATATTTGAGACCTGACTCTAAATGTGTATAAATGCAGATTTTAAGACGCTTACATGTCTAAAAAGGGTAAATGATAGATGTGGCGGATTTATTATAGAGTCTCTTTGACGTTATGTTACAATGACATTGACACTAGGTTTCAAGCATAGACGAACGGCACACGTTTTTCGAATCATGTACAACGATTGTACATAAGAGGATACGTGCAAAAGAGGAGCAAGCATTCAAAATACACTTTACAGAAATAAAGATCATCTGAAAAGAACATGCCACGTGAATTCGCTGAAATGAACCATTTTGCACTGAGAATACTTTAGATATGAACAAAATAATAGAATTGCACTTGACAGAATGTTCAAAGCTCAAAGATCACTGGATGAGAAAACAAACAAATAAAAACGGTCAAAGAGTAGATCATTTTGTTGTTAGTATATTTCATCACCGTCAATGACGTCACCATGTCATAATCCAATTGAACCATCATTGACCAGGATTTCCCGCGAGAGTAACTCCAGCTTATCAATTATTCATCAACAACATTGGCCGAATGAAAAGCACGTACACAAGTCATCAAATATTCAGGAGAAATGGACCGAGAATTAGCCAAGTTTGATTGGCCGGAGACACTGAAGGGCTTTTTGTGATTGTCACAATTCAAATACCGAAAGACACGCAAAATGTTTGGGTCATAGTATTATGTCAAACGGATTTTGTTATTTGATTTATGTAGCTAAAACATATGCCAACTGTGAGTTTCTGAGACAAAACAACTATAGCATTAACAATTCAAATCTGCGCGAAAATTGAAGTTTACGTAATGAAAAGCTTATACAACATATATATTCAAATATCTTGCCTGGGATGAGAGCATTAGACGTGGTTACAAGCCCAGATTTGAGTAATGTCAGGTGGCGTGGAAGCTGCTGGGGGTGCCAGAGCGGGCGGTCCTGTCGTAACCCCCGAAACCGCATTGCGCTCTGGTGACAGCTGAGGATGACATTGAAAGTTGACATGCGCTACATGCCCCTGGGCCACCACACATTGTGTAAGGATGGTACAGGACTCTTAGGGATACCTAGAGTTGTATAACATACCCTCTATATATATTTACTCACCGCGTCTACAATCGTTTCAGTCCGAAGACTTTATCGTGGGGTCTCTTCCTCGGTAATATACACCATTGGATTATATATATATATGATATAAATTCACTGTATATATAGTTTGAAAGTTGTATGCCAATATTTTTGTGCAATGAAAAAGTATTTTTTTGGTTCCGAATCCAGATCGTTGCGCCATGCGGTAAGAAGAGAGCACCAAAGTATTGTTGAAATATGATTCACTAACGAAAAATCAGACATTTAACTAGAGGAACGTTGAGATTTCTTCGTGGTCCTGACAGACTATGTAACTTACAGGGACCGATTCATGTTTGTCGTTGCTGATGAACTCGACATACATACAATTTCACTTACCTTGTACAACTCTGTTTACGCGTATGGAATATCTGCTTAAATAATTATATAGAATATTCCATTCATATTGTTATGAAGAATATGATATTATTTATAATTTCATAGCAGAAACTAAGTGAGAAAGATATATATTTATACAGGACTATATTTTCCCTTTTTTATTTCCATTTTCTAAACTAATGAATATCCTGCTTGTATAGGTTATTGAATTGAACCACTTCTCTGTTATGTACATATATGCAAATGATAATCACATTTTGTTCACACTTCAAGTAAAATATGTTCAAAGATATCAGTTCCTTCAAGACGATCTTTACTTATGTAAAATTTGTTGTTAATACTTAGGGCTGGTAGGAAAAAAAATAGCCAAGAAGCGGTAAACTCAAAATATCAAATTCCTTATAACCACGAGTCATCTGTGAATATTTAGTTGAGGTCCAGTTTTATAAATCAACATGACTCAAAGAAATAAAGCCATAGTAATACATGAGACTCTGGCAGCTTCGATAGCGGTAATTTCTGATTTATATCACAGGATCAAACAATAACCCTACCGGGAATTAAGAATCAATCCCACTATATAAAGTAAGTGGTAACTGTGACCGGTATATTATGTCGGCAGGAGAATTTCATGATAGAAAATCTATCCGGGCACATATTAACAATCACATTACAATAAATGGAGTAATATAAATAACACAATATACATACTTCCATATCTTTTAGTTTGTTCACATTGTTTTCTTTGAAATAACAAAGATTTCATTGACGTGAGGAGTGGGATATTTAAAGGATTGAGAGATGCACATGAAACAAGCACATTATGAAAACATTAGGACAATAGAATATTATTCATTCTTGCTCATTCTCTCACTCCATAATCTTTTCAGAACATTCCTTAAAACAAAGTCTAGTTATCTTGCAATAGCATGATCAAACACGTTCCACAAGTATTTACATAGTTACACCTTGTCTGCATATGTATCCGTCTGGTCCTAATACATGCAATTACCTTTTTACATAACGCCAGTAGTCGATGCTATGGCTTATCTTCAAATCTTCATCAGTGATCACCTAATGTAGTAACATAAAAAGTATCTGTATCTGTATGACAAAGGAGACTAGACAAGACTAGAGGCAACATAGTGTACCACTAAAAATTATGCAAACAACAAAAACAAACACGAAATATTGGTTACACAGCAGTTCAGACAGTCATTGTGTGTACCAGGGGACAATTAAGCATTGGATGGTGTTTAAAAATCTAGTCGAGAGGGGATATCCCCTGATTGCGGAGCCTTTGAGTTCAACAACGAAAAAACGAAGGAATAATCACACATATCCGCCGAGAATCGATTTTTATAACCATCTTATGCGATTGTTATTCAAACTGGGTCTTTAATTCCAGTAAGTTGCTACTATTTTTCCATGTGGCGATACACTGCCTGACATTACATGACAAAATTGGTTTATTACTTCCGTAATCGTGAGTAGAATTGTAAAGTGAAATTTTTAAACCGTGAAGTGACAGAAACGAAATTTAGACGTCATGAGAAAGTGTGCACAAAAATTAAATTCCAAAAACAAATTATAGGTACTGTCAGCTATTATGGAATGGTTTGCGTTTCTATCTTGTACTGCAGTAAAGTTTGAACACAATAAACCTTTGACCCCGGAATTCAATTCTGCAACAAAAAAAATAGATATTTACGATGGTGCTTACTAATCTATAGAAATAAAGGTTACATTGAGAGCAGGCATACTTTACGGGAGACTGACTATCTCGGGACCCAGTTATGTATGTTGACATTCTCGATTAATTGTTTATATTTATAAATTTGGTAAATAATGTTTTATCCCTCTACCTTTAAATATACATGTACTTTTATTATGTGAATGACAACAGATTAAAATTCACTTGATGAATTTCTGCAATCTGATTGGTTAATCGCCCGGTGTTAAATCTGTAACTAACGTCGTTCGATTCATTTAACACCGCTTTTCTTTTAAACAACATAAATAGAACAAGAATCAGGCGTATGAATTTCTAACAAATACAGACAATGAAATAATCAAAATAAATAAGTTCACTTAAGAATCTCTCTTGCATGACTTTGTGAATTTATTACATATCCACATGCCGTGGTCATTTTCTACAACATACATTTTTCGGTCATCAAAGACCGTATTATAAAATATCTCTAGTCAGTCGAATAGATAAAATAAATGTCATCATTTTCTCGACACACTTTTATTCATGGGAAGAAGAAAGACCCTATGAATCTAGTCTAGAGCCGATACCCAAATGTCGTAGCGAATGACGTACACTGGTGTCTTGCTAGATGGTTCGTCTTACTAGATGGTTCACTTTGTTCCTACATAAGTCAACAAACTAAATAAATAACAACACTTCTACTTCTCTTTCTTTTTGTTCTTCTTGAAATTGCAGTATGAGACTCGGTGATTAACGCAACCCATCATATTATAAGAGTTGTCTTTTAGCATGGTTTTGTTGAACAAGAGTGGACCTTTTAGTAAGACATGTATTCATGCATACCTTGTATTTTATTGGCCAGCTAATTAACAATTACTGATCGTACATCGGGATAATGTTATAGCTCTGAAAGTCAAGTCAGCGAGTAACTTGGAGTCAAAGAGAAAAACAATTAAGATTATATGGTCTGTAAAAATAGAATCTCATGAGTATATGTGTGAATGTTGCTGAGGTTTTTTTTTAATAGTGACGAAAAGGCGAAAGGTGTCTTTCCGATTACAGCTAGTGCTTAATATGAGACTATTGGGGTCTAGCAGGGGTTGAGAATCCTAACAAAAAGATGCAAATTTGATAAAAGAAGAATCTGGATAATATCCACTGCTAGGGATCGACTAAAGGGGCATCAAAATATATTTACTTTGCATTATGAATAACACAACAAAGTCGGTTGGGATCCGGGACTTCTGCATGTTCTTCAAATCATCGATTATTCATAATAACGTTGACTCTAATCTACGTCTTAGGTCTTCTAGAAGTACTCATTTGACATCAAAGTCTCCCATTAAATAAAATAGCTATATATATTTGTCTACAAACTAATGGGAATTAGACAGTCTGTTCAGTGTGAGATGACGTTTTAAGTTCGCATGAACCGATTGATAGTATTGCAAGCAGAGTTTTCTTGACGTCCGTTCAAGATTATTGTACTCCGGTTATATATTAGAATGAAAGGTTTTTTGAGTATAATGATCTTGAAATGACGTCAATGAGTCTCTGAAACCACGTGATCATATCACATGACAACGACCTTTGCAGACGATATAAAGATGACAGGGTCTTAAAGAATAGACTCCAATATCCGTCTCTAACCAAATGATACGATGAAGAAATCAGGCAACGATCTCCTATTACTTATTTACGCGTTTATTCACGTGACCTTGGGGACTTCGTAAACAAGATACTAGAAATCAATGCAACACTGACCGTTAACTACACACATATTCGACCGACTTTTTGTCTTCTGTTTTCAGTGCACAATCTAAAATATAATCATAATTGTTCATCATTTATTCTAAAACCAAGTCTCAAATCTTTTGTATTGCTTTCAGTAAAAACAGCTTTTCAGGGCGGAATATATAAAAAATAACTGTCTCTAGCAACTGTTGAGTTGATTTTATTATTAAATCAAGACATGTCATAAATCAATGACTATTTCTTTTCTTGTGTCATTTTATTTTGCTCAATGTAATAAGAACATAATATGTATGATTCGACAACACCCAATTAAAGTAGGTATGTTATACAGCTTTTATCATTGTTGTTAGGAGTTTAGTTTGAAATAAATACTTATTATCCAGTTCCCAGCCCCTCAAAGTGACTTACTCATGTTATAAGTCACTGTTGAAACATTTATTTTTTTAATTAAACCTGAAGCATACATATATTATAGATAATAAAGAATTGTTACTACACTTTTTTCAGTCAGCTTTTTCATGAACTTTGAGAGTCAATTGTATTTATTTTCTATCCTATTTCTATCATAGATGCTTTTAAATTTAGTATCCAGGCCGTATTCTTTATTTTAAAATCATATCATCGAAATTAATTACATTTGAAACTGTTTTGAGCATGCTTTCTATGTGTTAGTATCTTTAGCGACGCCATGATACATTAGGTGTTTCTTAAGTCAATTGTGCTCCTCACATTATTGCTCTAAAACACTGCTGAGCTTTATTGTACGATTTTCTATCCCTACTTCCCTTTATATTAATAAGATTATACTATTCAAAATATGCATTAATCGTTAAGTAGAGAAATTTAAATCCCACAAAAACAAATTGTTGCTTCGGTGACAAACTTAAATGAAACTTTCCCATTTGAAACACATTCTTAAAAACAATTATTAGGTGTCAACTAAATGCCAAAGTGTCTGCCTTCACTGAGACAAATACAGAGTATCATGAAATACTGTGAGACAAATATAGAGTATCGTGAAATACTGTGAGACAAATACAGAGTATCATGAAATACTGTGAGACAAATACAGAGTATCATGAAATACTGTGAGACAAATACATAGTATCATGAAATATTGTGTATTTTAGATGTATTAAAAGTCAATAGTAATAAAACATCACAGCGTACTCCAGAGAAATATTGTAAAGTTATTTTTGCTTTATTTTTGGGTTTCATATGAAAATGGTTAATAATAACAAATGGACACATAAAAACACAAACAAACAAAACCCTTGCAAAGTCTTTTAACACGTTATAACCAATAAAGCATTACTTACATATAACTACATATAACTACATATAACTACATATAACTACATATAACTACATATAACTACATATAACTACATATAACTACAACTACATATAACTACATATAACTACATATAACTACATATAACTACATATAACTACATATAACTACATATAACGTACTCCGAATTTAAAGTAATATGTATTGGAACATTTTCCGTTGCTGTTTTATTTTCAAAGTTTACTGTTATAATATAATTTGGGTATCACATTTCCTGTAAGTCTATTTGACTAACGTCAGAAAGAGGAATACACACTGTACTTGATATGGTAAAAACTGGTTCTAACAATCATATAATCGATACACAAAGGATAATATACCCGTTCTCTGTTAAATTTCTATTTGTTGAGTCCCATAGAAGCAGTGAATAAAGTGAATGCAGTTATTAAGGGACGTGATAATAAGCGAACTTTGCATAACATTGATCAGTCTCATCATCTTGAGTGTTCTTGTCTATCTAAAGATTGTTAAAAATCTTTGCGTCATTCAATCGGTAAGAATGGCCAAGGAATCCCACAAGGAGTAGATAACCCTCAACATTGATGTCCTCATTGTCCGGTGTCATATGTTTTCGCTGTACACATTTCCTATCTGACAATATTCTGTCTTAAGTAGGTTCTCTTTTTTGTCGGACACATGTGCTACCTGGCAATATTCTGTCTTCAGTAGGTTCTCTTTTTTGTCGGACACATTTCCTATCTGACAATATTCTGTCTTCAGTAGGTTCTCTTTTTGTCAGACACATTTCCTATCTGACAATATTCTGTCTTCAGTAGGTTCTCTCTTTTGTCGGACACATTTCCTATCTGGCAATATTCTGTCTTCAGTAGGTTCTCTCTTTTGTCGGACGCATGTACTATCTGGCAATTTACTGTCACGGTTCAACTTCAATGGGGCTGAATAATGTATTCTTTAAAAAGAAAATATTTCCCATTTTCTTCGTATTCTTCTGGGTCAATGAATTTGATTTCTTTCTTTAAAATATTTATCCTCTTTTTAACTGCTTGGACTCTGTGAGATTAACAAGATTGTGCGCGTATGTTTTACATTTAATAAATGTTTAGTAAATAAAGGACACACTGTATTGACACGTTGCGAGAAAGTTTCACGATGACATGCAAGCCAGAGTTAAAAGCAATGGTCAACTCCCAGAGTCACCAATTGCGTTAAACAAGCACCACCTGACTCTATGCAGTATCATGTTTTCTACAAAATTGCAGGAGGCCAGGTCTGACCATTTGTCTAGGTCCGACATAAAAGTGTATGATGACCAGTTGAAATTTAAGACCAAAGCCAAAAATATGTTCTTATATATATATGAGACCTTCCGTTTTTCCTAATAAGTGTGCCCATGATGAGAATAACATGCAAAAATGTCTGGTTTCCTTACAAGTGTAATACATGTGACAAGTTTTATCAGTAAAAGACAACAAAAATGCTACACCATCCTGATCTTGAGTCAATAACCAATCAAACTTTACCCATCAAAGTACATGATAGTCCGCTCAGAGCAGTCAAACACATCACCTAACTTGGTAGCGTCCTATCTTCAGATCTTCAAATTTATGCTGAAGCTTCCACCAGAATCCGCAAAGCTAAATCCTTACTTTTAAGGTTGAGTATGGGACATTTTAGGTTTGCACACATAGTCTAAACTCAGTATGGATAGCGCTATTGTGATACAAACTCTATAATAATTAGCAGAATCGTGGTCATTATGTTGAATGGATGACAAGAAAAACAATCGGTTCCATCAATCGTGTCTTAGAACAATCTTTGTGATTACCTGGAAGGATAAGAATTCAGACACTAAGGTCCTTGATCGTACCAATGCTCTAAGCGTTTTTATCATTTTAAAGAACATTCAGTTTAAATGGAAGAGACGCTTAGTCCGAATGCCAAACACACGGCTTCCTAAAGCGATTTTTACTCAGAAATTACATTGAAAAGAGTAAAATTGGCGGCAACTCAAATAAGTGCTCTCTCATCTTGGGCGCCATCTTGAATTTCTCAAATTGCTCAATGACGCCAGCCTGACATCATACAGATTCTGTTTCTACATACCTTCCTCTATAAAAATCAACCATTACCTGCTTGGGGGTAATTTTTCAAGGTTGCTATGAAATATGGCACTTGGCAACTGGACTCCTAACAGTCATATAAAGAGTATACAAAATCAAGGCAATCACACTCTCGGATGAGAACTTGATTTGATGGCCATGGGAGAATTTATAATTAGGCAACTCATCCTTTATTTATTTATCCCCCCACTCCCACCTCCTAATTTGTTATCATCTTCTTCGACTTTGTGTCTATTGTTTCCTTTCTATATTAGTTTTCTTTCATGTCCCTCTTGTTCTTAATTAATGTTAAAGGTCACACTCAGGCAATAAAGGAACTATAAATTAGCTATTGATCAATACACACGCTAAGCTAAACAACATGTGAGTGTACATCTACATCAAGTTAACAAGTTGTCAATGTTGATGTTATCGTCTTACATAAACAAACAATTATCTCCCCTTAATGTAGAAACTCAACAATGTCAACAATGTCAACAACGTAGCTCATCGGCAGAAACAGAAATCATCACGTATCTGTATTTTAACTTCTTGCCAGAATTAGAAAACTAATAATTATTTATCTAGTATTTTCTTCTCATCCTTTAAAATAATTAATTCATGTAGGGTTTTAAGGGCTTGTAGATTATGATTGAAACACTGACATAGTTTTCTTGAGTAAAGCTATACTTATCATGTATTTAACTGTAAAGTCAAGTCAAATCGACTGTAAATAAAAACTGCTTATATTGATACAATTGGAACTGTTTCTTCTCAAGTTGGTAGAAATATATCTGCCATATATCTTAAAGGCGAATTGTTTGTCTACGTATCTTTTCCACAGCTATAAGACTTCTATCAACGTTTTGTGTGTGATGTCTGTCTGTCTGTCTGTCTGTATGTCTGTCTGTCTGTCTGTCTGTCTGTCTGCCTATATGTCTGCCTATCTGTCTGCCTATCTGTCTATCTGTCTGTCTGTCCGTCTGTCCGTCGATCTGTCTGTCTGTCTGTACGTCTGTCCGTCCGTCAGTCAGTCCGTCAGTCCGTCCGTCCGTCAGTCCGTCAGTCAGTATGTATGTCTGTATTTCTGTATG
>JAUUEB010473137.1:0-11499 GCA_032362205.1 Clione limacina | reverse complement strand
ACATTTTAGCAACGTAAGGGCAACAATTGATTTGAGATTGTGTAAACCTGGGCAACGCCGGGTAAATCCGCTAGTTTTTAATACAATCTTGTCTCCAACTGCAATTTAAGGCATACAAAAAGAGCAAAAACAATTAACAAACAAGGATTACAGTGATAACCTTTATTTTAAGATTTCCTTAGTGAAATAAAATGTCAATAAATGTAAGTTTTCATGATGTTAGTTTATGCTAAAAAACAAAATCTTTTAATAAATATATACTTCGTTATGGTTTGTGTTGAACCATTTTGAGATACGCGTCCTAATCCAGTCTAAATCAAGTCTGAAAGCATTCGAAGACAATGTTATTTGCAAACGAATACGTGAAGACATAAAAAGAAAAACGATTTCACCATGAAGATAAGCTGATATTTCATGATATGTGTTAAGAAAGCTCAGAGAGATGAATTTAAGAAGCTGTCGCTGTTATAGAAAAACATCGTTAAGTTGTTAAAGATTTGTTGATGCAATCGGCAGTAACAGTTTAGTTGTGAAAGTAAATGTTGATATAATCGGCACTTGACAGGAATAGGGTTACATTCTGTCAATCTCCTTTCTAGATCGTCTAAATCAAGTGCGTGTCATATGCTTATTATCTGATTCGAATTAGACATAGTAATGGTTGTACTTTTATATATGTCAGTCTGTTTGTTTTCTTCTATAACCAAGGTTTTGTTTCTTTTTGGCATATCACAAAACGTTACTAAAATAAGTCATTTGGAATAAAATGAATACCCCATGGTTAACTTTCCTTGCTAAATACATGCTACACTCGTTTTGATCTCAACAGGGAAGTAACTAATGTATACTGTACACCATGCGTTGCACATAATATTATCATGTTTGACATCAACATAATTCGGTATTCAAAGTCTAGAACTTTTCCCTGACTAAGTTATTAGGTCAGAACTTTTTTTTTATAAGTTACGGTATCACTTGGGTTTAATGATCTTTTAGGGTGAAGGTTTCCATTGGTGTGATATTCACAACGAATTGATTCTTTCTTTTGGTCTGGGTTCGTACTTCTTACTTCCCCCTTTAGCTAAAATCTCTAATATATGTGGCCACCCAAGATTATCGCGTTCGGTTCCACTACCTACAGCAATCGCTTCTACTGAGGCTTCAGATGTAAATTGAAACTGTATATCAAATCAAAGAGATCGTTAAGAAATAGAGTAAATATGACAATTGTCATAAGTTAGACTTCTTACTCTCGGGCGGCTCATCTATGCACATACAAAGGCTAGATATAAAACACCGCGATATGGTTTTGTTCACAATGTCTATTAGGAGTTTTTATTTCATATGTAGACATGAATGTGATGTGGATGTTTGTTTCTATTCTTCGGTTGATCGCTTGACCCAAAAACGTTCAAGAATGAACAGTTTTCCAACTGAAGAAATCGAATTTCAAAGCCAACGAGTTCCGAATCTGGCGTCTAAAGAATTCGTATACAATAGCATCAATATGTCACCCAATATAAGAATATACTCTTAATATTATCATGCTTCTTGTAAACAGTTTTTTAAATACCCTATAAGATATTCTTCTAATATGGTTGCGTTGTTGCATATCCCTCTCTTTTACTTACTTGCATCGATTCCTGTATTACTTTTGTATCTTTACTCCTTTTCTTCTTTTCCTCTTTGCTATCAACTACACTATTCTATGACAGTTCGATAGAAGAAATTTAGAAATAACGGATCTATGTGTACATATCCTCTATGATGAGTTTAACGAACATAAAAGTAAGAATCATCAATTTAGCTCTGAGGAAAGTCTACACCTAAAGGGCTAAGACTCTAAAACGTGGCTAAAAATAGCTGTTTGATGGTTTTTCCTTGGCGAAATAATTGATCGAAAAGCATGGAAACAACGCGTCCTTAACAACAAGCGTGAATAACTGTCCATAAAACTAACGGCGGATGGGAGTCCCAAGTATTTGGTTTTTAAAATAACCCACATTTATCTGTTTTTTTAGTTGATGAAGTACCTGAACAGTAGTAGTTTGGTTAAATTATGCGTTCTAAAAACGATTATTAGTTTACCTCTCATTGGAGCTGAAGCACCAAGGTGTATTACATAACAAGATATAAGTTAAAAGACAAGTTTATTACCATATCATTTCAAGGTCAAAAGCCGACGCTTTATCCGATGCCGATTGTTTTCACTTAAAGGAACAGGGGAACGTTAGAATGATCATAGACGCAACTAGCAGACGGAATGCTAAACTAAGTGGAATCATGCACTACCTATGAAAAGAAACGTTTGTTGATATCAGATAAGCGTGAACCTTAAAATCTTTATGTATGTTATTCCGTTAATAACAGATGTGTAGGTCAGGTGTATCGACAAACATGTATTTATATGAGAAAAAACGCATATAAGTGTCTACAAAGTAAACTAACGTCGTTCAGCGAACCACTTCAGTACGCTGAATCCAGCTCGTGAAGGTTTAAAGTGATACTTAAAGTTGCGAGATTTATTGCTTCTGTATTTCGAATTATATCCGTGGCGATGTTTAAAAATAACACCGGGTGTTATTTATTTTACGCAAACAAAGTTTCTATATGGAAAATCTTGTCTGTGTTTTCTTTATCTGATACAGCAAACAACTCAACTACCTAAACCCGCTTGACGCGTGAATCGTTTTTTAGGTTCTGTGGTCTCCTGTTACTAAACACTTTACAAGATTGTCCTAGAGTTATATTTCTTAGATAACTACTTAACATAAGGGTCTGGTTTTATATTACCATCTTTGCATTCAAGGGGCTTCATCATGAAAATATAGTTCTAGATTAAAAAATGGTTTGAAATATTCCATCTTATGAAAATGTTAACCATGCAATTCACATATAGAATACGATGTATTTGCACATTATCGTATCTCGATGTTTATTCTTGATTTATTTAACTTCTGATTATTTTCAGTTCTTAATATTTACAGATATATTGCATGTATACCATATTATATGTATATGATTTATATGTTCACACCATATGATCACACATACAAAACATGTATTACGTTATAAGTTGGTGTCCAATCAACGCACCAACATAAGAGGTATAAGTTTGTGTCCATTATCTTCACAAACAAAACATGTATATGATAGCGACTGGTATCCACACCAGTTAGACATTTATAAGTTGGTGTCCAGTACCAATAATTACAACATGTGTATGAGGACAAAGTGTTTGATGCAAACAACATACATTATCTATACTAATTTCCAGGGTAACATTATCGGTTAACAACGCATAATCCTATGCGTTTACAAAATCTGAAACAAAATCCATTGACCCTAATACAATGCACCCGCTACACAATGACGTCTATTATGCATATTTTAGAAAAGGGAAACCCTGATTGACTAACTAAATTGTCGTTTTATACAAATAGTTTTGAAAAAATCCTCTAAAGCAGGAAGCGAACTTGTTTTGAATGCTAAAAAAGCAGAAATGCTATCAACTTCCCCCAGAGAAGCGTTTTGAAATTAGGGGTATGATACAATATTTATAGCAGTACGAACGGCGACGCTTATTATTAATCTAATACGAAAACAGTTTAAAAGGCTAAGCGTTAACATTGAAATGTATCAGAAGGATAACGGTTAAACAGTAATAATAATTAATTTTTTTGAAGTATTAATGCATATAAGCAGTATAAAAGCAGTGATGTGCGTATAGCAGGCAGAGCTGGCCATCGTCGATGCAAGTAACGGCAATACCGGTACTTCCGATAGTTTTGAGAGTACTCAAGAGTACTCCCGTTACCTTTAAAAAAAGTATCGTGAGTACTACTTAAGTAGTTATTTTGCCAGTACTCATGAGTATTTTTTGAGTAGTTTTGGACTAGATTTACTGTATTTTGCAATCCGCTAAATCCATATATATTTGGAATGTGTAACCATCGGGACCGAAATCTTGTCTTCATCGCCTCAAGCAACTCAATGTCATTAACTTTTCTGTAAATAAAGTCTTTAAATCAAATAATATCTTAGTAATGTTATAACTATTGTAAAATAAGGAAGCTATTACTCAAAATGTAATCTGAAATGAAACTACCCAAAACTACTCAAAAAGTACTTAAGTAGATGTTAGACTACTTTGATTACTAATTGAATAGATTTTGAAAATCACTACTTAAGTAGTACTTTACTACTGTTTTTTCTGGTACTCAGGAAAGTACTTAAGTACTATATTCTGACTATTTTCAACCGAAGAAATATACAACACATTTAAATTCAAATTTCATCACCTTTAGACATATTGTGACAAATTATTCAGTCCAACTTACTTTTAAACCACGAAAATCAAACTTATTAGTGTAGCAAGTAGCCGAGTGGTTAAGGCATCATACTCAAAAGCCGGAAGTCTAAAAGCGTTGCGGGTTCGACCCCCGCAACTGGACACTATTTTTATGGTGAAAATGTTGCTATCGTACTCCGCCTGCCCATCCAGCTGTTGACTCGGGTAACTGACTTATAAGCTATGTAAGTTTACACCTTGTATACTCTGTATGTACATGTGTGTCTTCGTTGTAGCGAATGTCTTTGTGTCTTACTAAGGCTGATCGGTCGATTCCTTGTATGCTACGAATGTGCATGTGTGTCTCCGTCCTGCCTGTCAAGGGTAATATATGTAAAGCACTATGAGCTAACTCTAAAGGCAAAGCGGTATATAAGTAACATTATTATTATTATTATTATTATTATTATATTACAGACTCTTTTTCAGCTAAGTCTTTAAATTGGAACAAGCTAGGCGTTTGCTGAGATGAATGCTTCATATGGCAAGACACATCATGTATCAGTCTATGCGCACGGAACTTTAGTATTTTTAATCAAAGCAATGTCTTCTGGTTGTGCTGTAAGTGCGAATCCTTAAATTAAAACACCTTCACTTTTCATAGCTACTTATTTCTACCCGATCAGCGACGCATCCATAACACTCGGCTCATTATTGTCCTATAACGACGGTCAACTCAGTTCCCTTCCTATGGTAGCAGACCCGACCCAAAACTATCAAATCGAAAACATTCATTTGAATCAATGAACCTCGACACACTGTTTAAAAGTTATACTCTTGATAATAAAAACACCAGGAGACTTCCAAGCTGAAGCGTTGATTCATTCCTATTGAATAGAAACCAAGAACATGCTTGGAATCCTTACTGTAAATAAAATGTGTAAGGAGAGGTAAAATATCGGAACTTCTTTCCCCTTATAGATAGCTGTAAACCTGCTATTGTTTGTTGAACAGCATCTTGGCTCCACGGCAGGAAACCTGGAAAGAAACAAACAAGTGATGCAATCAATAGTGTAATGAACGCAACATTACTGGAGGTGGTGTATTCATTCGCATCATAAAAATACTATCTCTGTTGAAGAATAAAAGTTTGTCAAAGAATGCAAAATTGACTGCATCAAGATACATCTTCTCCCCACTACTACAAAAGCCAAACTACATACTGACAGCAAATAAAAGCAGAAATTATCCTCCACCAACTTAGCTCGGTCTTCACAAGATACCAGGGCTTATGCATCAGGTGAAAAGAATTGATAGCTTACACAATTGAAACAAACAATAAAGACAAATAGGAGTTGATCGTCTACTTAAAATTAATCCCAAATGCAGAATATTCACCACAATTCACCCAGCCACTACAAATATCTTCCAGATATTTCTAGACAATTTCTAACTGATGATTGAAAAAAATAATGCAAACGTCTCTCCAATCTACAAGAAAGGAGACTCATCGCACAGATAACTACAGGCCATAATGTACTGGAGCACATTATCTGCCGGGGTATGCTACCGACACTTCAAGAAGTACAGTGTCCTATCAATTTTAAACCATGGAACCATTTAAACTTAAATTGTTGACCAAAACAAGCAAACTGATATTATAATTTTAGATTTTTATCTAAAACACTCAATACAGTGTCACATGACAGACTACTACACGTAATGCTTATTGTATGCATGATCCATAACTTGTTCGGGTTTAGGGCTTTTTGTACATGAGATGGTTAAGGGTAGACTTAATGGCGAAATGTCGTCTGAGGTGCAAGTTATCATATGGAGTGCTTCAGGTCACATTTTTTGTTACCCTTTTATCCATTGCCATATCAATAATTTACCAGACATATATATTGGACGACCAAAAAACGAGCAACCCCGTCTACAGTGTTCGCAAAAAAACAAGCTCCATCCTTGGATTCAACAGAATAAACCTATAACATAGTCTTAAAGAAACTCGCAATATATCGTAGCTAGTCTTAGTTCACTCAATTCTTGAATGTGGTTGTTGTAACATATGGGATCCATCTGTTCCATCTAAAATCGACAAAGTACTGATCCCATGACCCAGGGTGCGTCAACAAAATGCTCCAAGGAGTAAACTACCATCACTACAATGTGACGGGCAAAAGATTCGATAAAGTGGTTTAGTGAATAGTGCCGTTCATACCCAATGATACATACCTGACCCCAGCTAAAAATAAACAGAACATTTGTTCCAAAAAATGGACAACTCTGTATTAAACAGTTTTGTATCAAGTTTTGTAAAATTCAAAGTGCTTCATAGTACAAGGAAGTGTTTGTGAAATAAAGTCCTTCTTTGTTAAAAAAGATTGTTGGCTGGAACCAGCTGTGAGAAAATATTGTCATGTCTGCTGATTCAGTAGAGAGCTTTAGATATCGCCTTCAAAAGAAAGATTAAATACATGCGCACTCCTTGTCGATTGAACGCCTATGATGTACCATTTGATGCAACCAATACAATTACAGAACGATGCACGCTACAATAAATATAGATAAGTAGTATAAAAGGCTGCACGTATGTATATACGAGTATACAAGTAAATATATATATATATTTAAATTAGCAGTATAAGATATGAACTATTTATGATAACGTATACTAACATTATAGACAGTATATACATTGTATTACCTATTTCCGAAACGATGTCTCGGATAACCGTTCAGGTAACATAATCATGTTTCCAAAACGCGTTTGAAGACATCGGAACTTCACGACATGATCATTTTCAAAAGATTTGTCGCCTCTTTTTGTTGGCTGGAGGGGGATTATATTTTAGTGCTGATTAACATTTTCCTGGAAGTTAAATCTCTTTCTGTATGTATTCCCTGATAATGTATCATTAACCTACCTAATTCACTGATAATTATTTACACACCGTGGTACTAAGAGCTTTGATCATGTATCTTGAAATGTTAATGAAGCACTTAGTCAAGAAGCCGTCATTTGAAAATGTCAAAAGTTTGTTTGCTAATTACATACAAAACATAACAAGTTCAGCTGTACCAAGGGAATACAACGCACTAGCAATAGCGGCAACTCCTCTTGTAAACGAAAGGTAAAGACGAAAAAATATATCATTGTAGTCGGGCGTCATTACATTTTGAGGGATTTTTTGGTTATTGATCGCATGCCTGTAACCACACTCGTGTTTATTTTTCCTGTTTTCGAAGTCAAGCCATTATTTGAAATAAGGAGGTACACTTCTATTTAGACTGTTCGATTGACAATTCAGAAATAAATGTGTCTAATCAAGTATATAAGTATGATACATTTATCTAGAAAATCGAAAAGCTTATTGAACGACACTTTACAGTGCATATGCATACTTGAGAGACTCTTAATTATTTGGATAAAAACACAATCAAACACAATCTAACGATGATTTTTTTTTCAAACAGCTTCAGAAAGAGAGTATGGATTCCAAATGGGCCTTTTCACTGATTGCTCCTTATCCTGGTTTCATACTGTTCTATCACATGGCGTGAATGCCCCTAATAGACAAACAACAGTTACAGTTAACAAATCGAAAGGAGTGAGCATTAACTGGTAAGGTATGTCTTAAAATCCAGATTGTAGAAAATACAAAGAGTGTGTTCACCGACATGTCATGAATTAATTTAAACTATCTAGCAAAAATTACTTACATTTGTCGACGGCGTGTATCAAATATAAACCCAAATTTTTGTTTCACGCTAACTTACTGTACTCTTTTGTATAATAACATTCGACCATTCTTTGAAGTTGTTTCATAATTTCTGATATTTTCTTCATTAAATTTGTACCAATTATATTATATCTTCTTAAATCTTCAAAATCTCTTAACTTATAAGAAAATCTAGATTTTTAAGAGCAGCATATCAAGCATTCAACATTAGAAACGCCAGACAGAAAGAGGGTATTTCGCCCCCACCACTAGTGCTACTTGTTAACACCTAATAAATGAATCGTCAAATCCTAAAACATAATCTATCACGCGTCTTTCTTCTACATGTTGCAAACAGACGCATTCAAATATATATTACGAAAGCTGGGTATATCCGCATCTGATTGTCAACCTAACCTTTGGAAATCGAGAAATGTCATTTTTTGCAATGTCTTTTTATCGCTAATCTATCAAGATGTCTTTCTTGAGCCCAATAGATTTGAATGAAGATAATAAAAATAATATTTATATTTATATAGCGCACTTCCAGACTGTGGTATGAATATTAATAAACCAGTGACGAAGACAATAAACCACGAAGAGGAAAAATGATATCAAATGCGCAGGACGGAGAGCGCAGGACGGATACTATATTATATAGTCTTCCGGAAGCCGTTAGAACTCTTTCCTTTCGCAAATAGGTAATAGACAAGACAGTGCAAGAAAATATTGTTTGTTAAAGCAAATATGACATCCGTTGTGCACTTAGAAAAACAACTTATATCTTAGTGTACGCCTTGGGTGGGATGTGCGTGTTGTGTACACCTTACATCCAATAGACAACAACCTTGAAACCAAATGCTACTTTCGTTGATGCTTTTATATCTGTTTATCTTTTATCAATAAAGCTGTCTTTCTTGCGTTCAGTAGATTCAATATTCATCTGGGACAAGCAAATGGACATTATTTACATCATTCGATTTAAGACACTGATGGGCTGTTCCAATATAAGGAATCCTTTTGATGTTCTGTTGACAAGATTGAATTTCAGTGTCAACTTAAATAAATCAAATTGTTGATTAGCAAACTTGGTTAAAGTAAGTTTGATTAAAGTTCTACTGGAGATATTGTGAATGGCATCGTCATCGTTGCGGTTCATGTACCTGCATCTGTTCCTCAGTACTGCCCACTTCTTCTTTAGTCACATGGCTCGGGTAATGTGAAGTTGATATTAAGCTGCCAACTAGTTCAACATATCATTCAATATAAAATGATGCATCAATAGTCTGTTTAAAAGTCTTTTTGCCAGTAGTTTTTAAGTTGTTTCTACGGTCTTCACCTGCTTCTGATTTTGTGGACATATGTTCAAGTTGGAGCAAGAGCCTGACTCATAGGTAAAGTTCGTGGCAGTCTCTGTAATCAGTAAAGTCATTTCAAACGAAATCTTTGAATAGTTTCTGGTTACACAGCTTTTTATTGCGAATTTTTGTTGTTCTTTTTCCTGAGGAGGGTTATGAATATCGTCTCTTGGCTCAAAGAAGAGGACTGAAAAGAGTACATTCTTGTATCATGATTATTGAGTGTCAACAGTTTGGAGTAATACATAAAAATGGCAGCACAAGAGCAGGAAAAAGCATTTTAATTTTTACTAAAGGCTGCACAGACTCGAATCTGCTGTTTTGCCAAGAACTAATATTATTCCTTGAAATTGTGAACTCTTGTTTATTGTGCTAATTTACAAGCACATTATGATATTTGAAAATTGTAGGTACTGTTTCTTTGATATTGTTGTAATGTTTTTTGGTTGTATCATCAGCGAACTGTTTAGCTATACAAGAGACACTCAGCCCTTTTTATGTTTTTCGTTTCTGTGATATGCATTGACGTGTTTTATGTCTTGTTGAATGTCTCTTGGGAATTAAAATTGCTTTTTGGCTTCCTTAAATGCTTTTTTAGGTAAAATATGAATCGAATTAGTTGTGTACAATCTGTCTAGGTTTTCCTAGATCGATTTCATTACTTTATTCAATGTTGTTATCGGTAAAAGCACGCTTATTTGGTGGAGTTCGTCAAGTTCACTGATTTAATGTATTATTATGTTCAACATCAGTAAGGTTACCGTTTACTCCCATGCACATATTATACCTTTTTATTCAGGATTTAAAATCAAAATACTAATTTAGTTGCGCTACGGCCTGGACTATTTTCTTATTGTTTATAACTATAATATTTTGTCTGTTTTTCTTATACTTTCTTTCAATTACTATAGTCGGTTTGATTTACTAAGGATTGAGAGAAGTTTAATAAGTCTTCACGTTTTCATTTGTTGTGTTTGGTTTGTGAAACAGAATTACTTGTCTTAGGCTTATCTGGGTGAGTTTTTTCAACGTTTTCTGCTGTTTCATTAAATTAATCTCAAATGTATTTATTATTAACTTCTGGGACATTTTGATTTATTCTGCATCCACATGTGTAAACTTTTTGTTTTTTCAAATCTTATTTACTGCGCTTTTCACTTAAACACTGATTTTTTTTCAATGTATTTATTTGCTAGTCTTATAACCCCACACTATTAGAGTGAGATTCTTTTATTTTTTATGTTTCTATCAACAAAACAAGAAACCCTCAAAAGTAGTATTATTATCTAATGTGACTTCCTTGACCGATTTATTTGGATTTTATCATGTATTATGTGTCTAATCATCACGTCAGCAACGGCTCGACAAGCTTAGATGGACTCATGATTTATATCAGGTTTCCCCTAAAAAATGTCAGACTTAAAGCAGTCATATCTTTCCAACTATCAAACATAATAACAGGAAATGTCATCGACTAATACTGTAAGATAAATTGTATCAGTTCTTAAAGATTCAATGCACTTTTTTTACATTTAAGAAGGTATGGAGCCTCAAGGGTAACATACTTGCCATGCATGCAAGATAACAATGGTTTAAATCCAGTCAGTTATACATGCTTCCTGCCACTCTTCACTAGATTGTAGGATTTAGTTGGTACGGTTATGTGGAACCCGCTTTTTATATTACCTTCATGTGTTTTGAAAGGAGATAAACTTCCTGATAGTTTCTGCTTTTTTGGCGTCAGTTCAACCTTATTAAAAAAAAATTTGCACAAGAAGTTAAAAAACAAAAGAGGAAGCTCGCGTAAACCGATATACTAGGGTGGGGTTTGAGAGGTTTCTCTTCACCCCACGACTCTACCGGACTTGAATTTTAATGATCCTTAGGTTACATAGACACTAAATCATGTTTGCGCCAGAAAATTAACTTGAGCGTACTGACTACAGGGGCTGACCAATGGTCGAAAAACCAATGTGCTCAGAATTCATCATGCAAATGAGTACTCACTCATGAAATGGTGTAATTCTAACTAATACACCGCTGGTCAAGGCCCTGTACGGGTTGATTTTCAATACAAAATGTTATTGTTTGCAATATATGGTTAGAAAACACTTTTAGGAACCTG